>JAQGBN010000142.1:0-10289 GCA_034698465.1 Tachypodoiulus niger | reverse complement strand
ACAATTAGACGGTCTTCTGTTGCATCACACTTCGAAATAAATTTATATTAACGTTATAATTAGTATTTTGTGTTTTATTAATTTAAAACTCTGTTCATTGTCATGTAATTCTAACTGTGAAGCCTTTAATTTTTTAAATTACCAAACATAATTATATATAAAAAGAATGCATAACGAGGTATGTTTAAAACGTTAACTTTGTTCCGTTTTGCAGAACCAATAAAGTATTTGTCCAAACATTTACTTTATCAACTGTCAGAGGAGAAGAGTTTAGTTTCCAGTCACCAAATTCGGAAGATATTCGTGATTTGGTTATTTATTTCCTGGACGGTTTGAGAAAGAGATCCAGATTTGTTGTGGCGACCCAGCCTCACAGCTCAACAGGCATGTAACCAAATGGCATAAATGTGTGGAAGAAAACATTGCCTGCAGCTAGGTGCTAATAAAGTATTTTGGTCATTACAGATAATTCCACATTCTTGATTTTCAACCAAGGGGATTTGATTACTTTGGAAGGCAACCTAACTGGCGAGAACGTCATGAACTCTGGATGGTGCGTGGGGCTATGTGAAAGAACGGGCAAAAAGGGAGATTTCCCAGCCGACAGCGTTTATGTCATACCAACGCTTACTAAGCCGCCAAAAGAAATAATTGTAAGTGTAAGATCATGTAATATTTATCGTAAAATTCGCAGATTTGCATAATTTCACTGTTTTTTTCTAGGCTCTTTTCACCGGAGAGGGCGCAGCTAATGGCAGACGATTATACACCAACAATCAAATCAATGGAACAGATCCTCAAGAGAAACCTCACACTTTGGAAGATTATGCCATTGATCATTTCCGCCCTCCGCCCAAACGCACACTAAGCAAAACACTAACTCTGACTAATGCCAAGCGAAGGAATAGCGACGACATTTGGAGGCACACTCGAGAACCTCTGAAACAGCCACTATTAAAGAAGTTAATCGACAAACAAGAAGTTACGGAAGATGCTTGCTTTGCCTTTGCTGATATCCTTTTTTAAGATTTAGAAAGTATTGCATGAATTCATGTGAAACATTAGAAAATCAAGTAAATATAACGTAGAAATATTTAAATAAGGATACTGGAGGAATTTTCAATCAAGCTGATCATAGGAAATTCTTTATAAATCACCTTATTCAACAACTGCTTTATGTGAATTACCCTTAACTATGGCTACCTATTCTAAAATATATGGGAGATCTGCCGTCAAGGCGAACCAGGACAGGAAACGAGCTTACAGATCAGATTTTTGAAAGCCCGCTTAAATACGTAAGCAGAATTAAAATGTGACCGTTGGATGCATTTGCAGCCTAGGTGAACTGTATAAAAAATACTTGACACTTCATATTCTTTGAAACACTTTAGGAGATATTACGTGATGAGGTTTACTGCCAAATTATGAAACAGCTGACAGAAAATCGAAACAGGTGTGTATAGTGTTGTTTTAAAGTGCGATTGTTATAAAAAAAACTAATTTGTGCAATTCATGTTAAGTCTGAATTAAAATCATTACAGATTGAGTGAGGAAAGAGGTTGGGAATTGATGTGGCTGGCCTCAGGGTTGTTTTCGTGTAGTCAGAACCTCTTGAAAGAATTGACCATGTTTTTACGAACGAGACATCATCCTATTGCAACAGATTCCTTGCAGAGGCTACAAAAAACATTAAGGTGAGCTATCCATTATACTTCTTGTCTCTCGTAGTTTGTTTTTTAAGAAGTACTGACAACCTGCCATCTTTTGAGTTTAAATGTTTTCATACTGGTTACATGTTATTTAAGTCAACAAATAATCGAGCAGGTTTTATGTCAACTTAACTGACAAGTAAAATTCGCAAAATTCTGACTTATTTGATAAATGAGAGTGATTTGCTAGAAGCTTGTAAGCGAACCAAAATGGTATCTAGAATTCTTGTCAGACTCGTTTAACCTTTTTCATTGTTCACCATGTAGAAATGGGCAACGAAAATATCCACCTCATCAGGTGGAAGTGGAAGCCATTCAGCACAAAACGACTCAGATATTTCACAAAGTTTACTTCCCAGACGATACAGATGAGGTAACAATTGCTTTATTCTACACATCTAGACTCGAGAAATTTGACAAGTTTACCCATCAACACTTATATACTGTAATGCAATTTGGTTTCATATGAAGGCTTTTGAAGTGGACTCCAGCACTCGTGCAAAAGACTTTTGCTATAACATCGCCCAGCGTTTAAACCTCAAGTCATCGGAAGGATTAAGTCTGTTTGTCAAAATTGCCGATAAAGTCATCAGTGTGCCAGAAGGCGACTTTTTCTTCGATTTTGTTCGGCATTTGACTGACTGGATTAAGAAGGCCAGACCAAATCGTGATGGTAAGCCCATATATGCTGTTTAAAAATGAGAAATAATTATTTATTCCATTCATTTAAAGCACTTGCGTTCTTTTTATGAAACAGGTGTAGCTCCACAGTTTACATATCAAGTGTTTTTTATGAAAAAATTATGGACTAACACTTTGCCTGGCAAAGATCGCAATGCAGACATCATATTCCACTATCACCAGGTAGCAAAATATGCATTTTTTAATGAAGTTATTCCAGCATGTGACGTTGAAATTTCAAGATTGTGGGTTTCTGCGTTTAGGAACTGCCGAAGTTGCTGCGTGGTTATCACAAATGCACAAAGGATGAAGCGGCTAAATTAGCTGCACTTATTTTTAGGGTTCGACATGGAGAGAACAAACAAGAGCTTCAAACCATTCCGTAAGAAAATACTATCAAACATTAATATTGACTTTGGTTTTCAACGATAAAATATCCAAAACCAACTTTCCAGTATTTATTTAAAAAATTGTAAACTCCGACCCCTATTCTACATCAGTGTACTGTTTAGTATTAACTCAAATCGAAGGCATTTTTCATGCTAATTTGTTTCTTTAACAGACAAATCCTTAAAGAATTGCTTCCAGGAGATATGATAAAACTTCAAAGTGCAAACGACTGGAAAAGGGTAAGAATTGTTGTGCTAATTTCCAGGACCTGAATTTACTCAACTAAGCTCTTATTAAGCATGTTTTACTGTACTTCTTTTTAAGGCTATTGTAACAGCGTATAATGAAAATGCAAGCATGAGTGCAGAGGATGCAAAAATAGGATTTTTGAAAATCGTGTATCGTTGGCTAACGTTTGGATCTGCCTTTTTCGAAGTTAGGCAAACAACAGACCCTCACTATCCAGACCATCTTCTGATTGCCATCAACAAACAAGGAGTCAGCTTAATACATCCACAAACAAAAGTATATAATAACCATATTAAGCCATTTAATTAATGATATGAATAAAACTGACCAGCTCTAATGTAATGAATTTTCATTCTAAAAAATATTTTCATATCCATCTTTTTTACTTGTAAACAAAACTTTGTACGTATTCTGGTGATTGTCAAGAATTTGTTTCTGAAATATTGACGTAGAAATATTTTCTGTCTAGGATGTTCTGATGACGCATCCTTTTACGAAGATTTCCAACTGGAGCAGTGGAAATACGTACTTTCATATGACCATTGGCAATTTAGTAAAAGGATCTAAACTTCTGTGCGAGACCCCATTAGTAAGTGTAAATGAATTGTATGCCACGCGCCATTTAAGTGTCTAAATTCAGGTTTTAAAATTTGTTTTTCCAGGGCTACAAAATGGACGATCTTTTGACATCCTATATTAGTCTGATGTTGACTAACATGAATAAACAGAAGACCCTGCGAATTAAGTAAAAAGGCTCACTGATGGGATTGCTTGGTACTGTAATTAAGAAAATATAATTCAAGCAGCTTCTTAGTCAATATTTCTGAAGCAGAAAAGACAATTTTAAAACTAAAAACAAGTATTGGAACTTGCGTTTTAGTGATAAATTCATCAAATAGGTTCAGAATTTTAAATTATAGGGTGCATTTGAAATACATTGTTGATATTGAATGTAGATTAGGCTGTATTCTGAAGTGCAATTGCAGGAGGATGCAGTGATAATTGTTAATAAGTGTTATATTCTTGTGAAGTGTAATAAGATTGACGCATCGAATTCAGCGTTGCTGAATTTCGTATTATTTATCCGCTAACTTGGTGACTATTTGGTGATTTTATGAATGGTTTGTGCCATTGAGTTGTGGAATTTATTTCAAAAATGCACCAACCCAATACATTTTTAAACAAACAAATTTATTTCATTTAAAGTGGCAAACAAAAACTTAATTCCCGTAGTTAAGATTGTTTTTTGTTCTTGAAGATTTTCACGCATCAACAGGATTTTGATGGCAGAAGAAATATTTTTGTTGTATGTCAAGCGTAATGATGTTCAATTGACGCAATAAAACAAATAGTAAAATAATTCTCAGAAAGGTTATGGTACATGTACGAGATTTGGAGATTGAAGAGAAGATTGTAAATGGGTCTACTGTGGGTCTGAGAGAATTCGAGATAAGAATGTGACAGGATATCCATCCTATTGTAAGTTGTTTGCACGTTGGACTTTATTGCATGACCACAGACACAATATATGCGGGTCAAAGTAAGGGTGAACGAGATGGGCATGGTCGAAGCAGAGGGACAACACTAATTTGCGGCATGCAACAAGCATACACATTTTGATGTACATTTGGTAAATATAGTAGGCTCTGGTCGAAGACTATCAGTAATTTTATTTATGCTAGCACGTGACATTGTGACAAGCTCAGCTTGTAACCTATAGTGTAGTAGTTTGGTATTGCCATTGCCTACTGTAAAAAGCTCTGACACTGGCGATACAATGAATCTCCACTACTTGTTTTACTCAGTATACATATTTGAGCGCAGAGGTCAACATTTATGGTATTAGCCACTAAATATTTTAATTATGAAGAAAATGTGCAACTATATGACATACCATTTATAAGAAAGCCTCCAGTTTATTTCATTTGAATCAATTTGATCAATTCAACACAGATTGGGTGACAGTGCGAAGTGCGAACTGCACTCCTGCAAATATTCATAGGTTGACAAATTTGACAGTTAATTAATTGTACCTTAAGGTTTGGTTGTTGCCAGTGATTTAAATTGACACTCACAGTGTAAACAAAGAACCTTTGGTGTAAAACGACTTTTAAATGAGCACACGAACTAAGACGGTCCAGATCTTTCCATGGACCGTGCTTTGGAGTATTGAAGTGGAGTGAAACTGAAAATCTTAAAACCACAACTGGAATTTCCGCATGATGTCGCTACTTTTTATTTTTGTGAATTGTCTCAGTTGTCTGCTTTTTTGCGCATTAGAAGTTGTCGAGGTACTAGCGAGTGCAAAAATTGTGCTAAAATGACCCAGGACACAAGTAAAACACCAGTTGTTACAGAAAGAAAAGAAGCAATTAATAATGAACAACAAAAAATTAAAGAAAAGAAAGAAAAGAATAATCCGCCGACTAAAGTAAGTACATGGCGATGATTTCATCTTGATCTATAACTGTGACGTTAATGTCCAGATCTGTTTAATTAGGTTGTCATCAGACGCTTGCCTCCAAGTATGAATGTGGAGACGTTCTTGGAGCAGATCTCGCCAGCCCCTGCCTATGACTATATGTATTTTGTAAGGGCTGACATGAGGTATAATTACCGTGATATCATGACCGACCTGCTAAACATTCGTCCATGTTGACAACACCAGAGTTGGTAAATGTGCAAAGCCATGGCACTCATCTCTTTTTGTATTCATGATTTCTAGCTTAGGACAACACGCATTTGCCCGGGCTTACATTAACTTTGTAAACCAGGAAGATATATTTCTGTTTAAAGACAAGTTTGACGGATATGTGTTTGTCGATCAAAAAGGTACTTATATATTTGAAATCTTATTCTGCATATTGATCATCATTTGTCATTGATTTTAGTTCAGAAATGCATCACAGTATAATCTTATAGGCAATGAATATCCTGCTGTTGTTGAATTTTCCCCATTCCAAAAAATACCCAAGAAGAAACTAAAGAAGAAGGACACGAAATGTGGAACAATTGAACAGGGTGTGTAGCATTCTGAATTTCTGTTGTAAATTATATAAAACGTCGTGTAAAAAACCACATGCAACTGTTTTCAGATCCTGATCACGACAAATTTTTAGAAAGCCTGCCGATTTTTATTTAGAAGAAATAGAAAACCGTGAGCGGGAACTAAGAGGTAATTGGTTGAGCTATTTGCATTATTTAAATTTTTATATAGTGAGGGCCTAAAATTGTTATATTTACGGCAAATAATGGTGTTTCTTAAGCCTCTACTCCGTTAATTGACTACTTGAGGCAAAAAAAGCTGAAAAACAGGTAATTTTAAGATTATAAATTAAATTAATTGTATTGTAGCTTTTGTGCATTTTTGTTCTGCTAACTGTTGTATATTTTAGCGTATACGAGAAGAAAAACGCGAAGAACGAAAGAAGCGGGAAGTGGAAAAGAAAAGGTTGAAAGAAGAGGAAAGGAGGCGGCGTAAGGCAGACAAAGATAAGGAAAAAGAACGTGACAAGACAAAGGATAAGACCAAGGATGGGAAAGATAAAGATAGATAGTCTGATGATAAAACACAAAAAGATGCTCCTGTGAAATTATCTGGTTTCGACGAAAGGTCAAAACAAGGATTTTGCCTCCAATGATGGCAATGAAGCTGAGGTCGATTAGGTGAGCTTATTAGAATTTATTTTTCCCATTTAGTCCACAATTCCATACATATTAGTTATACACACATATTATTTTAGATAGCATATTCCACCATTACCCGTAGCACGGAAATTCGAAAGCTGATAAATGCATTATTATGATAATATTCTTAAATGGGATTTTGATGGAGGTAATTGAAGTTTGATGGTTCTTGATTTATGCACGGTTAAAGAGAATGCCATAAACAAAATCACTTATATTTCGGAAGACATGAAAGTCATTCTCCTAATTTACCGATTCTCAAAACTAATCATATATGGTCACTCATGAAAGTCCCATTTAAAAATGGATGTACAACAATACCTTAATAACCAAGTGCAAAGCATGAAGAATAAGGTGTAATAAATTTACACCATGTCTGCTTTCCACTCTTATTTGAAAGAAATATATCACAATATTTAAATCGATAGTTTTAATATCGATAGTTAAATCGATAACGTTTCTGTTAAAACTGACAGTATGCCCAAAACATCATCAAATATGGATCTTCGGATGCCACAGAAATGTCGATTTGAAGTTTTTACGATGCTGAAATGAACAGAATGGAACCCCATGTCAAATTCCGGGAAACGGTTTCAACTTCTTGTCCAATGCTTTGCCATGCACAACCAAGAGAATGCTTGCACTCTCTTAGGGGGCGAGTGTGTAACTCTTAATGCTGGCAGCAACCTAAAAATATGTTTCAAACAAAATAAATACATGTGGATTCTCTACACATTGCCTGTCCAAGAAAAGAACTTACTTGAATTTTTGCCAATGTAAAATCTGGGATTGGTGGGTTGTAAATTTCCGTGAATGAATCTTGGCCTGCTGCACCAGGAAATAATTTGCTCTGTGCACTTCCCGTTTCATAAGTCAGCATTTCACAAAGTGTTTCAACATCTATAAACTTTGGAGTCAAACCAGCACGCACAGTGTTGTCTGAACAGGCCATTATTTCAATGCAATCTAAATTTAGAATTTGGTAAAATGTGAGTTTACAATAGCAAACATTTGATAAACTATTAGTAGGATGTTTACGAACCAAAAATTCTTAAATATTTACTGGTGTGCTTAAAAATAGTGTTACAACGAGACATTAAGTTTCATATGGCAAACATTGTGGACACTTCGAGTGTTAATTTTGACTAAGTATATTCTACCGTTGCTTATGTACTGCAATAGTATGTTTACCTAATAATATTTTAGTTTTTTTGGTTTAGGAAACATCCTTGTGTTTGAATAGCATCATACCGCCATATAGGTATGCATGCGCCTCATTTGCCCCTAAGAAAATGGCTTCTCCTGGTTTCATTTGTAAATAATTCAAAAAGTAAATCCCAAAGCAACCTACATCCCCAGGAAAGTCTTTGTGGATTCGAAGCAATAACTTTCCTAATGTATTTTCCGTTGAATTCCCGGCATTTTCTGTGTGATAATAAAATTGTTCATTTATTATTTGTGAAGGTTTTTATGAAACTATTTCCAGTTTTGTTAGTAAAACGTTAAAAGGTGTTAATTTTACCCATTGATTCCATTCTCTTGATTAACAAGTTTAGATGCTTGGCTATGGTGTCCTTAGAAGTCTTCATGACAGCTGTGAATGCATTTTTCAGAGCTTGCTTTTGCTCTGAGAGTGATTGATTCTCTGCTTTGAGGAGCGCTTTGCTCTGCTCTTCCCCTAAGAGGTTTACAAATTCTGGAACATCTACATCATATACGTTTGTTAAAACAGAGGGTTAAACTGCAGAGGGTTTAATCAAACTGCTATGTTTATATTTGGAATTACTTTTCACAAAACTGCAAATTTCAGAAAATGGTCTGAATCCACACAGGGCTTCAAAAGGCGTTAAAGCCAAAGCCATTTCTGGCTTGTGATTTGGATCTTTGTACAAATCTGGTTTGGATTTGTGCAGCTGCTCTGCCAGAACCTTCACGATACACATAAGCCTCATTAATTATAAATTGTGTTATTTTTGCAGGTTAATTTGCATATACCGTACGCACCTTGTTTGGATGAGCCTGGATGCTTAGAGCAGTGTTCACCGACAGCACTTTAAAAAGAAAGGGTAAATCAAGTCCAAACGTTTCTTTGATCTTATCGCCCAAAAAGGACGGATTTTCCTGTAGAACTTGGTGCAACAAAGGTCCTTTTTTATTGTCCGTC
Organism: Tachypodoiulus niger; assembly: GCA_034698465.1. NCBI lineage: Eukaryota > Metazoa > Arthropoda > Diplopoda > Julida > Julidae > Tachypodoiulus > Tachypodoiulus niger. The sequence goes on along the minus strand of JAQGBN010000142.1, from coordinate 1,409 downwards.
AACATTGCAGTGGATGGACCGGAAGGGTGGGTTCCCATCCACAGCTTAACATGGCACAGCAAAAGAAAAATACTTTATATGTTTTGTTCTCTTCATTTATGTAAAATTTCATGTGAAATATAGTATCAAATTTACCTCTGCATACGGTTTAGTCTCTTCTATTACAAAATGAGGGCAAACATTTTTGATTAGTGATGCGATTTCACTCTGTGATCCGAATTTTCCCCAAGCGTAATTCTGGATGACACAATGTAGAGGAAACACTGAAAATAGACACAAATATTATTTTTATTTTGCATTCCTGTAAACGTAGTCAAATTACTGACAAATCTGCATGTGCAGTTTTTTTAAGTTGTCTTCCGATCTCAAGCACAGTATGGACATTAGTATTTTTTTTAAATTTATGCAAAATTGAAATTTTTCGAGAATTGCTTTTGAAATATGCATATGTAGGAGTACATATGGTGGCATGTCCACTGTCATGGTGCAGGGCTCAAATACAAAGTAATGTACATTACATGTATCTTTATTGCAAATTTCTACTAAGTGTAAGCTATTTTTTTGCTCGTCACCATGACATCACAGTAAACTTGCATAATGCGCCAACTCATATGGCATTTATAATAAGTTTATCAATTTTGGCATCTTTATGAGCCGTCATCGAAGCTTTGTCTCGGAATAAAATACCATGCATGTTGTTATAACAAAGCCCATGCCATTACCTTTTGGAAACGCCATTATTTTATAATATATTTAGGATACTTTTAAGATTTGATTCTGCAACTTTTTGTGTGTGTGCAAGTTATGACTTGTTTAAAGCCGGTGCATGCTGGGATATCAACAATGCTGCTTACTTCTTTGGCAGCTTATTGGGGATTCTATGAAAGTCTTTGTTCAAGGTTCGTCTACCGACTTTGGACTTTATTATGCTCTTTGCCTGTTGTTTTTAATAAATTAATACTCTAAATGCTTGTACTTACACTTATGTACGCAATTAATGTTTTGAATATTCAATTGGAAATTCCGAGGATTTTTCTTGACTTTGTGGTCAATAAATAGGTGATACATGGGAATTTCAATAATAGGGGTTTTGTCAGTTGTCACACGGTATTGTGGGAAGCTGGTTAGGACAGAACCTATAAAATACGGGCTTTCGTTAGGATTAGCCAAAGTGAATATATTCTCTTGAACTTGACTATCTGCCTTGAACCTGCTCTAGTTTATTAATTCTATGGATACGGAATTTCCAGTCTGGGCTTTATTGCCGAAAAAAGAAACAGGCGTTGTATCTTTATTGACTAAATATCCATTGTACGACGGACGAAATGTCAAAATTGCGATTTTTGACTCTGGGGTTGATCCAGGAGCGCCGGGTTTGCAGGTAGCCCAGCTAAACAATTTTAAGCATC
>JAQGBN010000141.1:0-10303 GCA_034698465.1 Tachypodoiulus niger | reverse complement strand
AAAGATTACAAAACATGTTTTCTCATCTAGGTGTCACCGTCAAGAGGCCAATTAGGGGCATAACAATGTCACGTTTTAAATTGGAATATACGAGTACACGCGGTGATAATGGCGGCGACATTTTATGGTCGATGAAAATGTGCGATCATTGCAAGCAACGCATTCTTCGCACGTATTTATTAAATCTGATTTAATATTTCGTTTCGAAAAAAAAAAGTAAATTATCTGATGTTATAACGCGATATGTTGCCATTAGACACGTTACGGGGAATGTTTTGACGAATAATAACAATAATTTTTTTAGTTGGAGGTTCAACAATAACATATCACGTCCTTAACTAATGAAAGGGTGGTTGACTGGTTGCATGGTGCCTCCCTTAAAAACCCTAACCAAACAACATCAAACGAGTGTTTACCTCTTCGAACCGTTTTAACAACATCCAAATGGCGATCTTCACGTGGATCATCCGGGCATCTTCCGGCACGAGGGGCCGCCTCTCGAACGCCACCCTGGCCCTGGTGGGCGAGCTGACAGTTGACCTCCAGCCCTGGGGCCGCAGAATGCTTTTCGGGGTTGTGAGCGGCGGGCCATTGCACGACTTGGGCCACGTTTGCGGGCTTTGATACCCCCTGTCGTCCCCGTGCTTCTGACTAGCGATAGCCGGAGGACCTCCGATGGCCGGCGTTCCTCCCGGCTGGGCAACGGCGCCGGGGCCACCGCCGTTGCCCAAAAACTGGCCATGGCCCAGCGCGGCCCACCCGACCACGTTGCTGGGAGACAAATGTTTTGGGATGGGGATGGACACGTACAGACCTCCCTTGCGCGCTCGCTGCTTGGACGTCTCTTCCGGATCATAGCCGCCGTGAAGGTCCGCGGGATAAGCCGGGCTTCGACCCGCCCGAATGCCGCGACTGGAAGTGGGGTGGGCGGCCGCTAGAGTCGAGGGTCTTGCGGGGCGGGTCCAAGCCCGGCTCAGCGTCCCGGGTCCGGCCGATCGGTCATGGGCGGAAGTCCGCAACACTCGCTACCTGTACGCCTCCTTGAACTGGCCGGCGATGGACGACGGACGACCAACGCAGCAGCGACGGTACTTCCAACTGCGACTCTTGTAGCGCGCGCACATGTATCCTCGAGACCTCTTGACCGGAAGCGGCGGTCGGGCGCTCAGCCGAACGGTAACACCGACAACGGAAGAAGCGAGCGGTCAAGCGGTCACGGCGGAGAATAAGCGACCGGAAATCAGGCGATCACAGCTGCACATCGGTGCTCTCGACAAAAAACCATGTGGAAATGAATGAGGAAAGTACAGCGCGCGCACACACATAAACACGCGCGCCAGATGAAAATAGCTTCCTTCCGTCAAACTATGTCCTCATTATGCAAGAATCTCGCCAGGCAATGAGAGGCGAAATTGGGTTCGTGTCCGCCCACGCAATCACAAAAAAAATGGACGAAGAGTCGAGACTGCGAGTATTAGCAGGAAGTCATCACTGAGGTTTCAGGACACCATCGCGCAATGATACCAAAGTTCGGAATTTTGCATAAACATTTTCCATAAAAAAAAAAAACATACTCTCTCCTCGATGCCCGATAAAGATGATTTTGAAAACGTTCAACGAAATGATGTAGGGAAAGTCTCAAATCGTGCTAGATTTCCAGAAAATCTGCAAAAATAAAGTGGAATTTGTTTCTGGACTGAAGCTTCCCGCTCAAAAACAACGAAGGTGACGGATTCGGTCAGCCTTCGGATTTTGGGAATAGTTCCAGTTACGTGTGGCAAAAAGAAATGGTGCACTTTCATCATCAGATGTTGTAATCCAAGAAACTACTCGATGGGATGAACAGCTCGCGCACACACACAACACACCCGTTTTGCTGTCTGGCGAAGGGATGGGGTGGGGGAGAGTGTGAAGCAACTTTTTCGGCAGTTCGAAGGCCCACGGAATGAGAGCCAACGTTTTCAGAGGTTGCTGCGAGCAAGGGTTGAGCTAAAAAAAATCGCCTGGCCAATAAGGAGGCGGCAGCGATCCTTGAAGTCGTTTATGAATATATGCATAGGAAGGCGTTTTATCGATTAATGTTTTTTATAGATGAGATATTTGCTCGCGAACACGAAACAGATTCTTGAACACCCACTGCTAGGAGTGCGGCTCACCAAGATGCCAGCCAGCGAGAGAAGAGAAGACCGAAGCAGCTCTGTGCCATTTATCAGTGCAGAAGAACATCCTTCGCAGTCATTGGCCAATGATTATGGCTTACGGGAAATTGATGTCGAACCACTAGAAATCTTGCATAAGGTACGACTTATCCAAATCTCAGCCCTGGCGAACACACACGAACCCCACAAAAAAAAAACTGTTGAGCTCTGTGAGATTTCTCTTGGCTGCTGTCGACAGTTTTCAAGTGTTTTTTGACTCGTAGGCATCTCTAACAACAGTTTTCATCCTCTCGGAATACGTAAACAGGATCCGGCACATGGACGTCTTGGAGTGGCCGCGTCAACCGGACCACATGGGTTCGAGAGGTTTGACCCCGAAATGTGGTGGCTGAAAAGATGGGGTGGCGAGAAAAATGAGGCTTTCTTTTTGATGGCCTTAGTTTTTTAGGCTTTGTGTTCTATTTCAATTGTCCATGGCCTGAAGATGCTGGCAGTTTCCCAAGATGATTGGTCGTTGTTTGGACGTGGATATAGATATTGATATACTATCACAATCCCCTTGTTAATCGTTGAAAAGATATCTTTTGATGTCGTGGTTGATATATTTTAGGTATTTTGCACTTATCACATTCTTAAGATGCTGATGAGGATGAAGGACAATAGCAGGTTAATGTTTCAAAATGAAGATCATTTCACTGGTTTTCAGCGATCTTTTCCAAATTGCTTTAAGACCCCAAATGGCGAAGTATGATCGGTCGTTGTATGGATATGGATATTTGCTTCTCACGTTTCCATCGATAATCATTGGCAAGATACCATTTGATATCAAGGTTGATAGATTGCGTTAAGGCTTCTTAGGTATTTCGCACTAGTCACATTCTTTAGATGCTGATGAGGATTAAGAACAACGTTTCAAAGATGAAAAATCCTTTTCAGCTTTCAGAGGTTTTTTCCAATTGTTTTAACCTTGCCAAGGTGTCGTCGCACAACTGAAGTACCACTTCAATCAGATGTTCAATCAGAGGTTGCTCATCCAAAACAAAGTTTGTCACCACTGATTTTGGTAGATGTTGTCACTAATGTTGCCAGTCTTCAACGTCTGAAGCGAAGCCGAACCCGAAAGATGTCCAATTTACAGATCCCTGCTAATCTTACTAGTGATTATCGCTCGTTCTTCAGCTGTTTCTGAAACTTCAGGATTTGTCCATAGATTTTCAGGCCCAGTATTTCGGTAAGGAGGACGAGGTGGAGGAGGAGGATTACACACAGTGTGACCCGAAGCCCGAGTGACAAGAGTCCTGAATGGATGGAGGGAGACGAGCAACCCTACTGGGTGTAAATCGTAGGAATGCAAGATGGCCAGCAAAAAAGACCACGCCCAGTCGGATGGCCAATGAACAGGGGGAGCGGACAGATGATGATGATGATGGAAAAATATGATTTAAAAGTGCACTCTTGAGAAGCCGAACAATCGCTCCTATTTCTGACCACACACTAGACCAACTTCCACCCACGCAAGTCCTCAAAGAAAGGCCATTAGTTCCAGAGATAGCACTGCTCTATCAGGCCAATCCAAAAAGGAACAACGAAAAAGGGTTCATTGTACACAAAGCCGAAAAAATACATTAGTGTTCTCGCACACACAAGGGACAATTCTGGTGTTTGTGTCGGAGTACAAGAGCTGTTTTTCGCAATACCTGAAGCAAAACACAACTGGAAAGCTGTTTTCTGGATGGCGTTTTTTTATGGTTTTCCCATCCCCTCCGTTGTTGTCCCCGGCGGGCCAAAGCCCCTCAAATTTGGGAGTTGAAAAATGCATAAAAACCAGCCGGTGATAATTTTAAGTTGTGGCTCGTGTGCTCGCTGGAGTATACATATTTCTGACCTTAGATATGGCCAACAACACACACAAAAAATATGAAAAAATGCATTTTTTATAGCAAGGCAAACAAGGGCGAGTGGGTTCCACCCCTTAGATCTTAAAAACGTTTGAATGAATGAAATCGCCAATTATTCGGGAAAGATGACCGACTCGAGTGGCTGGGTTTCGAAAAAAAAGACTTAAATAAAAAATATAAATAACTCGCTAGGGTGTGGCTACGCAGCAGCGTTTTTGGCCTTTAAACAGCCATAAATAGCAAAAATAAAAACGTGAGCGAAATGAAAGTTGCAGTTTTTAAACTGCTCAAAGTCTCCTGCGTGAGATCAGAGTAACAGAGATATCCGAAATGAAATAATGACCCTATCAACACTATCCTTTTTATCTTTTAATTATGGTATTTAAGAGGCTTGCTCCAAGCTGTTTGATTTTTTTTTTATTATTTTTTAAATTGAAATTGTTAGTTTTGATCATCGCATAAGGGTAATTTTTATATCCCAAACCGAATATGATCAGGCACAGGGCTGAAGTCTCTTGGAAACCCACTTGGGGTAAGAGTTCTTGAAATCGCTGGTTTAGCTACAGCTGACACCACGCCTAGTTTCGCCGAATTTTTGAAAGTTTTCCCAAACTGTTCGAAACGAGCAGCTGCCAGCTGCTCGTTTCGAACAGTTTTCCCAAACTGTTCGAAACGAGCAGCTGGCAGCTTTCAAATTGGGTTTCGGGCGAAAAGGAGGAAGAATAAGATGATGAAAAAATTGCGAAATCAGAACTCTGCGAGCCCCATTTAAACCGGAAACTTATAGTGGAAGCATAAATTGAGGTCCCCGAATCGAGCCAATAGAGAGAAAATATTAACACCGAATTAATTTATGCGACCTCATGCTTTTGAGTGGCATATTTTGCTAAGTTTAGTGTTACAGCACGGTTTTATCACTGTTTTCCATGTCCTATATTGCATTCTTTGATGTACGTCAGAATTTTGAACATCGAGATAATAGATGTTTGCAAAACGGTTGTCCAAATAGCTAAAAATAAAACGATGGTTGGCCCGTGCACCATTGCTGATTCTTAGTTTACATTTGAACAAATATAATGGAAAAAAGAATGGCAAAAATGTGGATTTTTGAAAGTCTCCTTAAAATATTCTATAAATGGAAAGCAAGTAAATTATACTGAAAAAAATGGATGTTCTCAATTTTTAGCTTTAACAAATATACTTGAAAAAGACCTACAAAGGTTCGTTTTAAAATTTTTAACTTAAAAAAAGATATATATCATGGATATACATTATATCATAATGTATATTTAAAGTCAAATTTATTTACATACGTTGTATACAATATACCATGTTCTATTCCATTGATTACGGCCCCTCCCCTCTATTAAAAGTGTTATCATAATTTAAATATACAAGCTTGCAACCCTCCCTCCCTTCTTTCACCAGATTACACTTATTATTAGTTTACTATGTGAAATTTGCAAATTGAAACATTTCAGAGTGACATAACACATTCTTTATATATTCTGTTGAAAAAAGACACAAATGTAAAACCTATGAGCTTATAATATTGTAATTAAATATTTAATCTTTCTAATTAAACAATTTCTCATAAATGGAAATGAAGCACGTAAACGAAATGAATTATAATTTCTTTTTTAATTCTAACAACATAAAGCTATATATATATAATACATATTGAAACTGTATTAAGTATTAGATAATGCAACGACATAAAAATGTAATTAAGACAAAATGTAATAACTTGCAACATATGATATAATATAATACAAATTTTCAAGTAATGTTTACGAAATTCTCTTATAAAATTTTCATATGAAATTAAACACTTTCCATTGATACGGCATGAATTATATAATATAATATCGATAAAATTGTCATATCATTCATGAGATCTTCGATTTGCATGTCAACAGTTTCCATTTCTTCAAAAAGTCGCACTTCCTCCAAAGCCAAGGCCACCTCCACTGCCTCAATGGCTATAGCCTTCTCAACAGCTTCCAAAACATTTGCAGCATCTTCCTCCTCAGACACCTTTGAAAAATTCTTCATATTCTCCATTTCCTCGGATATACTTTTATAATCCTTAATGTACATTTATAAACAAAATTTATAACAACATTTAGAAGTTGTTCTTCATTCGCCATCAATATAATGTATAATTATAAGAATATTTAATAAAAGGAATTTGTAAAATATTCATTTCACTCACTTTTTTAAAATCCTTATGTAACATGCAACATGCAAGGTTATTTCCGTCTCGTACTTGTGGATCGAGTTGGTTTATTATTTTAAAGTCCTTCCTAAGTAAAAAAAGGGAGTGACCATATCTAGACCAATTGGCTGTAATGCACTTAATGTTACCATGTGACCCATTTAATGGAAAATATAAGTTAGCGATTACGCAAGCCTGGTACAGGCATGGGCCTGCAAGCCAGACTTGAAAATGAAAAAGTAAATATAGAATTAACCATTTCGTACCAAATACCGTTAATACAGTGTATTAATTCCATAGACCTTAATGGACATGATGTAATATATGGGTACTAATAAGGATTAAACCATGTGTATACATGCATATATTGAGTATGTGATAAATTAAATTATAATTTTAATTAATTCTAACATAACATTGTAATGATATGAAAAAAATACATATGGTAAATACATTTTATAACTTTACATTGAATTAGTTTTTAATTATTTTACACATAAGGCAAGTAACGAATGTCAGCAATCATTCGAAAGAAGTTAATAATTAAAACATTGACCATAAAATACATTAATGAACAATAATTATATTATTTTAGTTTTATAATAATATATATCTTGAATTACGTATCATATGGATTGAAATTTTTTTTTAAATTTATTTACGCAACTTTTATGATAACAAATTTTAAAATATTACACACTAATAATTCCTTACTATATTTGAAGTTTGAGAAATTACAATTTACAAACACATGTACATATAAGTCTATTTATGTATTTAATAACATATCAAATAGATTTATCTGACTTAATGAAAAGAATTAATTTTATGTTTGTAAGAAAAAAATTCACTTTGAATACATTTTGGTGTCGAATATTGATATATCTGCTTCAAATTTGATATTACACAAAATTAAGATATGATTTAAGCCAAAATAAAAATAATTACTTGACTTTTCATAATTGCATGTCTTGGATCATGACATGCATGTCCCACGTGTAAACATGAGTAGAGAGTCAAAAGAAATTTGACACAGATAGCATAAAAATGAAATATTAATTTATAAATTTTAATAGTTCATTTACTTGATAGCAAAACTGCTAGTATACAAATATATTTCTTTTAATCTTGTCATTTTGCTAATGAACATTAAAAAACTATGTGTAATGAAAACAAAACGAAGTACGTAATATATTCAGAACAATATGAATATCACGTTTTCTATTTGCTTCTTTAAAATAGAAATAGAAATTTGAAATTTTTCACGCCTGAATTAATATTAATATTAACGCCTTCTAATCCTTGTCATTTGTGATGTCAGCTGCGGCATCACATTCTTTGGCAACAATCTGGGCAACAAGTTCTTCCTCAATTGCAATAGGATTTTTCTTAATGTAGGCCTCGTAGGCCGCCGCAGCTTCAAATAGTGACGCAGTAATTTCCGGAGTCCAAATATCGTCCCCCAAATAATGGGGATATCCGTCGTCCATCAAGGCCTTCGCTGACAGGTCAGCACAAACTTCGTCCAAATCAACCTTTTTGGGATGGGAATGCTCGTAACACGCTGCATTCGACGCCGTGGCATCAGCATCAACGTCAGCGAAAGTGACGTCGAGATCAATCTCCATGGAATGTAGATGTTCGTCGTCCGCCGTATTCTCATTTTTTATTTTGTGTTTTTTTTATACTCCTCCTTCACCACTAATTTAGGATACAGGTGTACAGGTTGCGAAGACATCTATAAAATAAAAATTATATGTAATATATACAGTAAAGGTATCTTTTTAATGTGTGTTTATACCGATAACATTTCATTTATAAATAATTTCATACACGATTTTGTTTATCCACATATATTATACAATTTTTTATATGTACATGTATATAATTAAAAATTACGAATGACTAAATACAAATCATATACATGTAGATCATATTAGACTTGTTTACACAAAATTGAACGACATTAGTAAAAATAATTTTTTGTAGTGGTATGAAAAAAAAAGATTATCATAGTTCATCGGACAGTAAGTCCCTGTTCGTTAATGTTCACAATATTCTATTACAAATGTGTAAATAAATACTTAAACATTTGGGGAATAGCCGTAGTCAATATGCTTAAAACAAATGTTCGAAAGTTATTTGTATTTTTACGCATATGTTACGTAACTGAACATTGTAATTTAAATTTTAAACTGTACACGTGTGAATTACACACTAGCAGTATGCTCCCCTCATAGTCAAACAGAAATAAGCTTTATGCTAGCGTGACCCCCACCCAATTTAATGTACGTAAACACAAGCATTTACACACTTGTACGTATCAATTCATAATTAATTACGTATTCAAATCCTAAATATGCTAGCATACAACCACCGGATAAAATACATTTACATGTTATTAGAATTTTTTTTTAAAGTGGGTTAAATATGAATGTAAAAGAAATATAATTAAATCATACATGTACATGTATAATATGTACATTATATACACTGTATTGAAAGTTGCATATACCAACTGTAAAAATAATATTAAAATTAAGAATATTTTTAATTAAAGGAAAATTAACTCCATGATTAAGTATATATACATGTAGATATGAAGACAATCATACCTTTAAAAAAGTGCACTCCTAGGTAAGAAAAAAATAAGTAAGCAAAAATTAAAAATTGTAAAATTTATACTTCAAGCTCAGTTATATTCTATAAAGTGTTAAACTGTCAAAAATCTTTTAGAAGTAAGCGATCCCCTTACATTATGCCACTAGCTTAAGGGATTAAACCATTAGGGTAGACTATGCATTTATGTCTACACTATAAATCTATTTCTGGCCTTTTGTTGTGCCGATGTGGAAAGCTTTCACTTTTTCTAAGATTGCCTTTATTAACGGCGGCAAACATACAGCACATTAGCCTTTGTTGTGAATGTTGTTTATACTGGATTCCTTTGATGTAAACGATAAGGAGACTTAAATGACAACTTCAACGATATCAGTTGAGGTAAATTTAATGTGTTTTATAGTCATGTAAACAGGGGCATAATGAAGAGAACTGCAAGGGCAGGGGACAGACAAAAATAAATGCCATGGCTGAGATTAAGCGAAAACAAATAATTTTTACATATTAGAATGCGAAGTTTTATTTAAATTATATTTGGGGTATTCTTACATTTATCAATGACATAACCTAATTATTTTTATTCTCAAAAAGCTGCTACAAGCCTTAAACAGGTTCCAAAATAGGCATGCATTGGCATTCAGACATTAAAACTTAAAAAGAAATTGTGCCACCATTCCCCTCTCCCACCCACTAACGGTATTCCCCGATTAGGATATTGTAAAAAGAAACCTGGAAATTCCTTGTGCGCCCAGGGCACCTATAAAGGGTTAAATAAAGGCCCTTTCAACAACCTCTGGCCGAAGCTATATTTTTATCGGTCCACCACAGTTGACCGTTCAGAGGCATTATTTTTGGGAAGGGCAAAAATACCTTTTAATATTAAAAAATAATGGTTTCGGCACATTATATTGAACAAATGTAACAAAATTTAAATCACAAGTTTCAAAAAAATCTATTTTTAATTATGAATTTTGGCCTCTATATTTGTAATCCATTTATTTTTTATACACACAGTTATTTATAAATTCTAAGTTTATCCTTGGTTCCAAGTTCCAAGTTTAAACTTTGGTACAGAAACTTTTGACATATTGGTCGTAAATTCAAGCCATAAAGTTTCCCCTATTTACGATTGTACAGTTCATGCCTTCAAGTCAATACAGTTAGAAACATTGCAGGTCTCAAGTTACATTGTCGTCGTCAAATGTGATACCATAAACTTTGTAGACAACTGTACATTTCCGGGAATTGCCGTGGGAAGAAAGGCAATAAAAGCTGGGCAACACAAGCGATAAGTTGCATTTGGTACTACGTGAATTTTTGAAGTTTGAAATCAGAGTATTTTCCAGGTTACTTCATTTCAATTATTGTTGTCATAAAGATTTTAAAATTATTTTATTTTAAAAACACAC
>JAQGBN010000140.1:0-10307 GCA_034698465.1 Tachypodoiulus niger | reverse complement strand
AGATATTTGGTGCCTTTTGTTGTACATGTCGCCATTTTAGAGCTATTTGGCGCCATATGTTGTGTTTAGCACTATTTCTGAACTATTTTGCGCTTAATAAATATTTAAAATGGCGCCGCATACAACAAATGGCGCCATTTTTAATAATATATTTTGCGCCAAATTTCTCTAAAATAGCTTCAAATACAACAAATTGCGCCAAATAGCTCTAAAATGGCGTCATGTACAACTAATAGCGCCAACTATCTTAAAAATGGCGCCACATGCAACAAATGGCGCCAAATAGCTCGAAAATCGCGTTAAATACAAAAAATGGCGCCATTTTTAATAATAAACTTGACGCCAAATTGCTCTAAAATTACGCCAAATACAACAAATGGCGCGAAATAGCTCTAAAATCGCGTCAAATACAACAAATGGCGCCAAATAGCTCTAAAATGGCGCCATGTACAACAAATGGCGCCAAATAGTTCTAAAATGGCGCCATGTACAACAAATGGCACCAAATATCATAAAAATGGCGCCATTATCGACAAATTTTTATATGGCGCCATTTTAAGATATTTGGCATCATTTGTTGCACATGGCGCTATTTTAGAGCTATTGGGCATCATTTGTTGGATTTGGCACCATTTTAGAGCAATTTTGTGTAAAGCATATTATTATAAATGGCGCCATTTGTTGTATGTAGCACTATTTAAAATATATATCAGGTGCCAAATAGCTTAAAAATAGTGCTAAATGATAGGTTCAGTAAAACAGAGGTGAGCGTGGTTAACCTGATAATCAATTTATTTTAGCCTTAACATGGGCACAGAAGAGGGCCGCCAAATACTTAATGCAGGCCACACGGCCGAGCAGCAAAACAAGTGAAAGCCAATTTAACAACCCAGGTTGAATTCTAGGCGCTGTCAGACAAAAAAATGACCACCCTGGTCAACAAGTTTGAGCCAAGAACAATGTCTGCCACTGCAAAAATGCAACCGGGTCACGCGCCACGTGGTGTCATCATCGGCAGGGCGCGCATAGAGTAAACAATGACACATGGTGTCCTCCATGCCGGGCGGCGTCGAATTTCGTACAATAGGGTGGTGCAGGGGACAACGCACAGCCCACCACCGATTTCTCAAATTGGAATTTTGGACCCGGAAAAAGTCGTCCAACCACTTACATCAATTTCGCCCCTAAACCCCTGCCAAAAACTATCATTACTCCCCCATGACTCGTTGGCACCACACTAAAATTTTGACGAGTCACCCCTTAGATTTTGAAGGTAGAAAGTTTTGGTTTGCAGATAAAATGCGCTCAGAGGCTTCGTTAGCGCATCCGCCTGATTTCTTTTCGTCGAGACACATCGAAGGGAGAATAATCCTCTATTGTAGAAGTCACGTACGAACCGGAGCTTGCATGTTAAGTGTTTTGTGAAGCCATTCTCGACCGCGTTATTATTCGCGAACATCGCCGATTTATTGTCGATAAGGACCTCTACTTTTCCAAACTCTGTGGACATTACCGGTTTCAGCTCCTGAAGGATCTCGTCAAGCCAAATGAGCTCCTTTACCATCTCCACCAGAGCCATGGTTTCGGCCTTCATGGTGGACTGGGCAATTATAGTCTGCAGCGCAGACCTCCAGATGATGGGCGAGTTACCGATCAACACCAGTAATCCAGATACTGAATGAGACGTATCAACTTCTGAACCCCAGGAAGCATCCTAGAAGCCTTTGATCCCCATTGCGTTACTTCTCGAGAGCACCATGCGCTGAGAAATAGTGCTTTGCACATAGTTGAGCAAGTGTTCGGCATGTGTCCACGCAAGGAGTGCTGGCTTTGATGTGTTCTTCGCCAGGGTGTTCACCGCAACCAGCAGATCCGGTCGAGTCATCCTGGCAATGTAGAGCAGGGATCCTACAAGGCTTCGGTAGGGGTGAGGCAGATCCTTTGTAGCCTTCCCCAACAGTTGCCAACTGTACACCGGTTCCACCTTTAGTTGTTCCTGGGCGCCTCGGACAGGTATCATGTCCATGCGTTGGCTGAGTTCACGGATATATGGTTCCTGGTCCATGGTGACCGTGCCTGAAGATGAATTTTCATGGATCTGGAATTCCCAAGAACGTTGTCGTGGGGCCTAAATCCGTCATGTCAAAAATTTATTTTAGGTTATTCAGTACATCTCTTAGGGCTTGATGATTTCTTGCAAAAACTAGTATGTAGTCTACGTATACCATTAGGATGGCTTTTCATCCATAACGGTATACGCATTCGCCGGATTCTAATGGAGTGAAGCCATGACGCTGTAGCTGCTCCTGCAAAGTACCCCACCAGCAGCGACCTGACTGGTGTAGTCCGTAGAGTGCCTCTAATACTGCTGGAGTAACCCATTAGAATACTGGTAACTGCCGTGTCCTTGGGCTTGACTTTCCTCAGACCCTTCGGAAGGAAGCCATAGTCAGTGCTTTCAATCCTGCGGAGATGTTTCAGGTTGGGAGGATAACCTTGTCGCCTCTCGAAGGGTGTTTTGTATCCTAAGATATTCTGGGGGACCCAATTGTTTAAATAGACGAATGTCTGCAGGGATTCTGCCTAAAAGTACTTTGCCAAACCTGTGTTTTTCCGCATGACACGGATCGCTTCCAACGCAGACTGGTTTAACCTCTCTGCGATCCCATTCTGATTAAGAGAATGCACGTTGGTCGTTACGTGCACGATTCCTTTCTCCTTATAGAACAATTCCGAGGCTTTGGAGCAGAATTCCCCTCCGTTGTCTGTCTTAATCCGGAGTACTTTGCGGCCTGTCTGTCTTTCCATCTGCTGGATGTACACCTTAATGAATTCTAAGGCCTGATCTTAAGACCTTAAAGGGTACACGCTAGTCCAATGGGTGAAGTCATCTGTAATAGCTAGATAATACCTAAAGCATGACTTCAAAGCTACGGGAGAAGGTTTTCATACGTCCGCATGTATGATCTGTAGCGAGGCTTTAGTCGAGATTTTCTCATATGTCTAAGTCGACGGCCAATTTGCTTTGCACTCCTGGCAAGCTGCACAGGGGACCTTAAATTCGGTAAGGTGAGTAATGCCCCGCACAGCATCACCCTTGGACATGCGCTTGACTATGTCCTGTCCCGTGTGTGCAAGCCTTTTGTGCCAAAGTCGAAGATTGGCGTCTCTAGCTACTATGCCAGGTCTTAAGCCAGTCCTGGTCTCGTTCGTAGTGGCCGCTGTCTCAGTGGTTTCAGTCTTCGTCTCACGTTCCTGGAAATCCACATCCGGAGTTGCCTTTTACCAGAAAGAGGAGTCCCATACACTGGAATTAAAGGCCGAATTTGCCTGTGGCGTAATACGTCTGGATCCTTGATCCATCACCTGCTAGGTCATCCCTGCCTTTTGTGCTGCCTGCGAGGCCGACAGGAGATTTCCTAGACGCCTTGGGTGTGTACCAGACATTGCCGACTCTATAACTTGCTCCTGATACCGTGTAGGCAACGGTTTCTCGACTAACAATGGTAGTACTTACAGTGTATCCAGCCAAAGTTTGGGAGGTCTTGCAGAACCATAACTCGGTGAGCCACCGTCGATCACAACAGACGTGGTCCGACGCGCCGGAGTTTTAAATCTACTCTGTGGTCATATTAGTGAGCGCAGCATCCAGTGCGGCGTAGAAAAGCTGCCTGGGGTTGCCTCGGCCTGACTGGCTTCGAGGTTTTCCTCTCCCTCTTCTGCGGCCTTTAAATTTGCTCACCGGCGGATCAGCCGGTCTCTCCCTACTCCGGGAGTTCAGTGACCGGGCTAGCGGATGACCGGTCTGGTCTACCGGCTCCTCCGGTGCACTGAGACAATTCTTCTGCCAGTGCCCCCTGCCTCCACAACGGAAGCACATACCCCCGGGTATGTTCAGTTTCTTTCGGGGTTTGCAGTCCTTCTCCCCCATTGTCAAGACTTCTCCAGCTCCAGGCCGTTAAGATCTGTTAGCTGTCGCGATGCCTATTTACTCAGCGAAGCGCGCGGTTTATGCCAAGGCGATCAGGGCTTTCTTTACTCTCGCGGGAGTGTAATTGGCATTAAACCAGGCATTGATCAAATGAATGCAGAGTCCGAAGCTTGCAGGCAATCCCCTCATGAGCTGAAAGCAGTAAAGGTAACTCGACAATACTTCCTTGGATGCGTTGATTTTAACCACGACGTCCTCCACGCGGGCGAGATATTCCTCGACGGACTCCTGATGCTCAATCTGGAGCGAGAAAAATTGGCAAAAAAGTTGCTAGGTCCTTTCCCGAGTCGTCGGCTCATACGTTTTCTGGATTTGCTTCAGGATCTTATTACAGTTCTACCCGTCGGAATCCTCGGCGAAAAGCGTCTGACGAATGCGGGGCTGGAACGATAAATACTGCCAAAATTTTTCGATTTCCAGTTTTCCATTTGGATTTGGTTCCTCGCGGTTTATCTGAACATATTTCAAAAGGCCCTGGTGCCATGGGGGCCACGTTCAGATCGCGACGACACATCGCGTAGTTACTTTTCACGAGGAGGGTGATCGCCACCCTGTTGCCGGAAGCCACGACACCATAAATTTCTGCTCTGTATCCATCTACTACGATGGTTTCTACCCCTGAAAAAAGTATACCGGACACTTACAGGGTCCCCTGAAAACCTGGAACAAAAATGTGTTGATCAGTGCGACGCCCTGCATAAAACGCAACCATGTGCCTCGTTTTCCAAAGATCAAAGCCACCACTGCAAATAAGTTTGATTTCCAGCAGCCCTTCTGGTCTGGCGCTAAATTCTGCAATTTCACGCTTTCCGGCTCGTCTGGCGACGTTTTGCGTTCGTCTGGCTGGTCCAGCGACGTTTTGGGTTTTTCCGGCTGGTCCGGCAACGTTTTGCGTTTTTCCGGCTGGTCCAGCGACGTTTTGCATTTTTCCGGCCATTACGGCGACGTTTTTATGGACGTCTTTGTCCCAGCTGGTCCGGCAACGTTTTCTAGACGATTATCGTCCCGGCTGGTCCGGCAACGGTTTTATAATCGCTCCCGGCTGGTCCGCGGAATGACTCGCATCACTTTACGCGAGTAAAGTTCCTTGGATTGTTAGCCCCTCAAGATTTCTCGGCGCTACTCTTACTTCTCTCACGCGTTGAGTTTCAGGGTAAGTGGTGTTTAATTTCTTCTTGAAGATTTCTTGAAAGTTTCAATTATATCACAAAGTTCTCCTAACTGTCGCTCCCTTTGTTCTCGCAAATTACAGTAAGCAAATTGCGTTCTTAATTAGCGCGGCTTCCGGCTGGTTCCTGGAGTTCATATCAGATGCGCGAGAAAAAGTTGAAAGTTCTTTCTCACCGCATTCTTAAGGGGTTTTCCCACGTGGTTTACAATCTTTGCTGGAAAACTCCCGTTTTCAGATAGGCCAGTAGTGGATTCCACCGCAGATTTCCGTGTAGTCGCAGAACTACGCTCTGCTACCACCGACCTCCAGAGCGGGGCTTAACACTATGACGTCACTTCCTGGCCATAAAGGCACCCGATACTACTTATGTGGCGTGATTTTAAATATATATTTGGCGCGAAATAGCTCAAAAATAGTGCTTAACACAACAAATGGCGCCAAATAGCTCTAAAATGGCGCCAGGTACAACAAATGGCGCAAAATATTTTAAAAATAGCGCTATATGTAACAAATGGCGCCATTTTAGAGCTATTTGGCGCCAATTTGTTGTATGTGGCGTCATTTTCAAGATATTTGGCGCCATTTGTTGTACATGGCGTCATTTTAGAGCTATTTGGCGCCAATTGTTGCATGTGGCGCTATTTTTGAGATATTTGGCTTCATTTGTTGTACATAACGCCATTTAAGAGCTATTGGGCGCCATTTGTTGTACTAAGCGCCATTTTAGAGCAATTTGGCGCCAAGTATATTATAAAAAATAACGCTATTTGTTGTATGTGGCGCCATTTTAAATATAAATAAGGCGCCAAAAAGCTCAAAAATAGTGCTAAACACAACAAATGGCGCCAAATAGCTTTAAAATGGCGCCATGTACAACAAATGGCGTAAAATACATTAAAAATGGCACCAAATGCAACAAATGGCGCCATTTTAGAGCTATTTGGCGCCATTTGTTGCATGTAGCGCTATTTTAATAACATATTTGGTGCCATTTGTTGTATATAACGCTATTTTAGAGCTATTTTGCGCCATTTGTTGTATATGGCGCTATTTTAGAGCTATTTAGCGACATTTGTTGTATTTGGCGCTATTCATTTTACATAGCGCTATTATAGAGCTATTTGTTGTATTTGGCGCGATTTTAGAGCTATTTGGCGCCATTTGTTGCATGTGGACCCATTTTTAAGATATTTAGCGCCATTTGTTGTATATGGCACCATTTTAGAGCAATTTGGCGCCATTTGTTGCATTTGGTGCCATTTTTAAGGTATTTGACGCCATTTGTTGTACATGGCGCTATTTTAAAGCTATTTGGCGCCATTTGTTGTGTTTAGCACTATTTTTGAGCTTTTTGGCGCCTTATATATATTAAAAATGGCGCCACATACAACAAATGGCGTTATTTTTGATAATATACTTGGCGCAAAATTGCTCTAAAATGGCGCTTAATACAACAAATGACGCCCAATAGCTCTTCAATGGCGTTATGTACAACAAATGGAGCCAAATATCTCAAAAATAGCGCCACATGCAACAATTGGCGATAAATAGCTGTAAAAATGGCGCCATATACAACAAATAAAGCTAAGTATTTTTAAAATGGCGCCACATTCCACAAATGGCGCCAAATAGCTCTAAAATGGCGCCATGTACAACAAATGGTGTCAAATATCTTGAAAATGGCGCCACATACAAAAAATTGGCGCCAAATAGCTCTAAAATGGCGCCATTTGTTACATATAGCGCTTTTTTAAAATATTTGGCGCCATTTAATGTACATGGTGCCATTTTAGAGCTATTTGGCGCCATTTGTTGTGTTAAGCACTATTTTTGAGCTATTTGGCGCCAAATATATATTTAAAATGGCGCCAAATAAGTAGTATCTGGTGCCTATATGGCCAGGAAGTGACGTCATAGCGTAAAGCCCCGCTCTGGAATTCGGTGGTAGCAGAGCGTGGCTTTGCGATTACACGGAAATCTGCGGTGGAATCTACTACTGGCCTATCTAAAAACGGGGGTTTTCCAGCCAAGATTGTAAACCACGTGGGAAAACCCCTTAAGCACGCGGTAAGGGAGAACTTTCAACTTTTTCTCGCACGTCTGATATGAACTTGAGGAACCAGCCGGAAGCCGTGTTAATTAAGGACGCAATTTGCTTACGGTAATTTGCAAGAACAAAGGGAGCGACAGTAAGGAAAACTTATTGATATAATTGAAACTTCCGAGAAATCTTCGAGAAGAAATCAAACACATTCTCTCCCCCCAAAACCAAACGCGTTAGAGAAGTGAGAGTAGCGCCGAGAAATCTTGAGGGGCTAACAATTCAAGAAACGTCACACGCGTAAAGTGACGCCAGTCATTTAGCGGACCAGCCGGGAGCGATCATAAATCCGTTGCCGGACCAGCCGGGACGATAATCGTCTAGAAAACGTTGCCGGACCATCCGGGACAAAGACGTCCAAAAAAATGTTGCCGTACTGGCCGGAAAAACGCAAAACGTCGCTGGACCAGCCGGAAAAACGCAAAACGTCGCTGGACCAGCCCGAAAAACGCAAAACGTCGCCGGAGCAGCCGGAAAAACGCAAAACGTCGCTGGACCAGCCAGACGAACGCAAAACGTCGCCAGACCAGCCGGAAAGCGTGAAATTGCAGAATTTAGCGCCAGACCAGCTGGGCTGCGCGAAATCAAACTTATTTGCAGTGGTGGCTTTGATCTTTGGAAAACGAGGCACATGGTTGCGTTTTATGCAGGGCGTTGCACTGATCAACACATTTTTGTTCTAGTTTTTCAGGAGACCCTGTAAGTGTCCGGTATACTTTTTCCAGGGGTAGAAACCATCGGAGTAGATGGATACAGAGCAGAAATTTATGGTGTCGTGGCTTCTGGCGACAGGGTAACGATCACCCTCCTCGTCGAAAGTAACTACGCGACGTGTCGTCGCGATCTGAACATGGCCCACATGGCACCAGGGCTTTTTTAAATATGTTCAGATGAACCGCGAGTAACCAAATCCAGATGGAAAACTGGAAATCGAAAAATTCCGGCAGTATTTATCGTTCCAGCCCCGCATTCGTCAAACGCTCTTCTCCGAGGATTCCGACGGGTGGAACTGTAATAAGATCCTGAAGAAAATCCAGAAAACGTACGAGCCGACGACTCGGAAAAGGACCTAACAACTTTTTTGCCAATTTTTCTCGATCCAAATGGAGCATCAGGAGTCCGTCGAGAAATATTTTGCTGGCATGGAGGACGTCGTTGTCAAAATCAACACACCAAGGAAGTATTGTCGAGTGACCTCCACTGCTTCCAGCTCATAAGAGAATTGCCGGCGAGCTTCGCCCTCTGCATTTGTTTGATCAATGCCTTGCCGGATGCCAATTACACTCTGACGAGAGTAAAGGAAGCCCTGATCGCTGAGGCACGGACCGCGCACTTTGCTGAAGAAATAGGCATTGCGGGAGTGAGCAGATCTGGACGGCCTGAAGCTGGAGAAGTCTTTACAATAGAGGAGAAGTACTGCCAGCCCCGGAGGAAACCAAACATGCCTGGGGGTATGTGCTTCCGTTGTGGAGGCAGGGAGCACTGGCAGAAGGATTGCTCCAGCGCACCGAAGGAGTCGATAAACCGGACCGGTTATCCACTCGCACGGTTGCTGAACTCCCAAAGTAGGAAGAAACCGACTGATCCGCCAATCGGCACATCTCGAAGCCGCGGTAGATGAAGAGGAAAACCTTGCGGCAAGTTGAGCCGTGGCAACCTCAAGCAGATCTTCTACGCTGCGCTAAACTTTGCGCCCACTAGAATGACCACCTAGTGGATTTGGGACTCCAGCGCGTCGGACCACGTATGTTGTGATCGCCGGTGGTTCACCGAGTTACGGCCTTGCAAGACCCCCCAAACTTTGGCTGGGTACTCTAGTAGTAGCAGCATTGTCGGACAAGGAATTGTTGCCTTTACTGTATCCGGAGCAAGTTATAGTCGGCAATGTCTGGTACGCAGCCAAGGCGTCTAGAAATCTCCTTTTGGCCGCGCAGGCAGCACGTAAGGCAGGAACCACCTGGGATGGAGATGGATCGAGGATCCAAAGCTATGACGCTAAAGGCAAACTTAGTTTTCAATTCCTGTGTATTGAAAGCCTATTCCTGGTAAAGGCAACTCCAGATGTGGATTCCCGGGAAGGTGAGACCAGGACTGAAACCACTAAGACAGCGGCCACAACAAACAAGACCTGGACTGGCTAAGACCTGGCAAAGTAGCTAGAGACGGTGATCTTCGACTTTGGCACAAAAGGCTCGCACACACGGGACAGGACATGGTCAAGCACATGTTTAAGGGTGATGCTGTGCGGAACATGGCTCTCCTTACTAAATTTAAGGTCTTCTGTGCAGCTTGCCAGGAGTGCAAAGCAAATCGGCAGTCGACTTCAACATATGAGGAAATCTCGACTAAAGCTCCGCTACAGCTCATACATGCGGACGTATGGGGACCTGCTTTTGTAGCTTCGAATTCAGGATTTAGGTATTATCTAGCTATTACAGATGACTTCACCCGTTGGACTAGCGTGTACCCTTAAAGGTTTGAAAATCAGGCCTTAAAATTCATTAAGGTGTACATCCAGCAGATGGAAAGACAGACAGGTCGCAAAGTACTCCGGATTAAGACAGACAGCAGAGGGAATTCTGCTCCAAAGCCTCAGAATTGTTCTATAAGAAGAAAGGATTTGTGCACGTTACGACTAACGTGCATTCTCCTTATCAGAATGGGATCGCAGAGAGGTTAAACCAGACTGCGTTGGAAGCGATCTGTGTCATGCGGAAAAACACAGGTTTGGCAAAGTACTTTTAGGCAGAATCTTTGCAGACATTCGTCTATCTAAAGAATAGGGTCCCCCAGAATATCTTAGGATACAAAACACCCTTCAAGAGGCGACGTGGTTATCCTCCCAACCTGAAACATCTCCGCAGGATTAGAAGCACTGACTATGGCTTCCTTCCGAAGGGTCTGAGAAAAGTCAAGCTCGAGGACACGGCAGTTACCAGTATTCTAATGGGTTACTCCAGCAGTACCAGAGGCACTCTACGGACTACACCAGTCAGGTCGCTGCTGGTGGGGTACTTTGCAGGAGCAGCTACAGCGTCATGGCT
>JAQGBN010000139.1:0-10341 GCA_034698465.1 Tachypodoiulus niger | reverse complement strand
GTTGTTGAACCTTCGCAATGCAGAGGATGACCGGTGACCACGTAGACTTGCCAGTCTTTCGTCAATTTCATGATCATGTTGTCGTCGATGAAATACAGCGATCCGTCCAGAGGACTTAGAGTGACTTCGGTTGGCCAAAGAAGTTGCACCTGCAAAAAAAAAGTAGCATTGTTCTATTGGTAATTAATTGGTAATCCATATAAAACTGTTGACAAACCTCAGACGCCAAGATTGCTCTTTTGCACGGTAACGGCTTTCTCAGTCTCCGATGATGATGATGACTTCCGATGATGGTGCGGATTATGCCACGTTTATCAACCATTCGAATATTGGTGCCATCCGCAAAATACAAATCACCTTCCGAAGAGATGGTCATACCTTAAAATAACGATGGATTATGATTGAGGTGGTGACAGTTACGAGTAACGAGTGTGTGAGCAATGCTAAAGTTGAAAATGTATTGCTTTTCTAAATGACGAAATACACAATTCGATATTCTTTTACTCTACGAAAAAAGTAGTACTCGTCCCATGCAGCAAAATGGATAAGGGTGCCAGATTTTTTTTTTGAATCCCTCGAGTGCTGTGGACGAGCTTGATCGAAGGATAGTTATTTTAACGTCAACGTGGCATTCCATTATATGCTACACGAATAAACTACTTTGTGTTCGGATAATGTGCAGTTGTACGTGCTTTTGTTACCTTTTGGAAAAGAAAGTCTGGCTTCAATCCCCAAACCTCCATCTCCGCACGCATTGTGGTCCCCCACAATGCATCTCTCTCCATTTCCAACCACGGTCTCCATGTTTTCCACTTTCACATTTTCTCCATTCTCGTCTTCTGCAGTTATCACTCTCACGATCTCTCCTTTTTCCGGACTGGACATGTACAGACTGCCATCCACGGGATGCACAGTCAGATGATAATGGTAGAACATCTGCGTGGCGCTAACACATATATAATAAAGTCGTAGATTTAATAAGCGAGATTTCGAAATTTAATTTCAACAAAATGATCAACTCCAGAGATCTTAATTGAACCCTTATCAGTTAGCAGATGTCAGTTATTGACATACATTTTTTAATGTGTCCCAAATTTAATTTCTCAACGGGTGTGCACTGCTTATTTGAAAGCAGTAAAAGCCGAATAACGTCGATAACGATAAACATAAATCATGATGAAAGACGTGAATGAAAGACTCGGTAACTAACTGGAAAATCGTGGCTTAGACAACGGGTAAAATATGAACTATTTTGCAGATTATGTGCAGTGCCATTATGCCATGCGACAAATTGTTGATTGATCTGTTAAGCTAATTTACATTTTAATGTTGTTATAGTTGCCATTTGAATTGTGCAGTTACTGGTTTATTTAGGAGTTTGTTTATTTTTGGCCATAAGGGCCAAATCGGGATTGCACATGATTGCATCAGCTGAAATCCCGAGGACCGTATATCAACCAGAGCATGCAGGTGGCTCGGGGTTACTCGTTATGTGCACTTTGTAGCCTACCTTTTGTTCCTGCCCACCTGCAAATAAATCTTTAAGTTCTAGTTCAATTAAAATAACTGCGTCTTCTCGGTATTTTCTTACGGTCATCCGGGAAAACACGCTCAGCCGAACGTGACATTTTGGTCGCAGTCATACATGCAATATGATTTATTAAGCAGTCATTACGTCCAATGGGTGAGAATATCATGACATACAATTACATCCGATTATTGTACTTGATCGTTGTTGTGAATGTATTAGCTAACTGAGTATCATAAATGATTTGATGACTATATAATGCAATAACCTCACTCATTTGATTTCAACACCTTAATAGCAATCCTATTGGGCACTACGTAGGAAACTATTCTGGGGCTGAATAATTTGAAGGTTATATGTATATAGTCAGAATAAGCAGAAAATGCATATGGAGATGCATTGTGATAGACCTTAACCTCATCCTTATAAACTTATCTGGATTCGTTATTTCCAAAGTGACCTAACCTATCCTAACCTAACCTAACCACACAGCCAGCCTGCCTCTCCTGCTGTGTGGATGTGCTTCCTCTAGCTCCTGCCAAGTGCTTCATCATTCAGCTCCATCCTGTCTACAGATGTGCCATTTTGACCACCATTCACCTGTATTTCATCATTCACATGTGGATTCTCCTATAATCCACGTTTTGGACCTGAAATTCTGGATATTTTACCATTTTTCGACAATTTTCTATTTGTTGAAAAGTCCGGACTTCGGCGATCACCTGTGCCGTCACCTCCAGCACTTAGGATGGCGTACATCTTCCTAGGGTCGGGTATCTCGTCATTGAGCGCGATCGGGAAAAATTTCCGGACTTTGAAAATTCATCGGATCAAAAGTATTCGTCCCACAACGTTGTACCTACACCATCGCTGAATTGCAAATTTCATAATGTCTTCTCCGCTTAAAACCCGGAGTAAATGTGAGTTTTAGTTTTGGAATTATACGCAAAAACGTGCGCCCGGGCGTGTGCGCTGATACTCTCTCGGAAATTGAAAATGCTAATGTGGCTGGTGTATTAACACCACAAAAGCGTTTTAACATCTCATCGAAAGACAATTTCATCCTTGTTCCAACGTAATAACTTTTATGACTCTGTGACACGTATTGAGGAAGATCTGGCTGAACGTTTGCGTCCGCGATTTTCAGCACATGCGCCGAACTGAGATTTTTTGACTTTGATCGCACACCACGGCCGTAATTCTTTGTCGACAATACCTTTCTAACGCATCCAACCACGGCCTCCTACGATTAGCGGTTCCCGCGGTACAGACGAACGTTCGCACCCCCACCACTTGCAAGCCACGCCGCCTTTGTCTAAAAGCCCGGAAATTCCGCCAATTCCCTGCCGGCTCCCTGCCACCGGCGACGGCATGTTTTGTTCAACCCCGGGACCAAAACTTCAAACGCTCGTTTAATCTTTTCTAGGCGGATTTTTAAACGGTTTTTTGCTGCTGACTGTTAAAGATTACTTTTCTCTTCTCTCCGCCTCCATCTAAAAGAAAATACCACAAATATATCGCCTGCAACAGAAGCTCAAAATTTTCAAGGGAAAAGCTAGGCCTAGGATTTCAGCCATCTTGCCAGCAAGAATAAGCTAGTATCTTGGTATAAAATCCTATTTGCCGAACAAGATTCTTTGGCAAGAATCTTGTTATCCGAACGGAAATTTCTTGGCCAAAAATTTTCAAATTTTTATTTTTTTTTATTTTTTTTTTAATAAAAGTCAACATTTCAGATCATCGAGAACTCGAACATTTCATGGCTAAAGGTAGATCAGACGCCCCTAATGGCCTTTTTAGCTCTCTGACCGCCTCCTCTGGTGGACTTGCAGGTGCAGATGCGCCTTACCCTGCCTTGCAAGGGCCAGTCAGGATGGTTTTGGGGCTGCTGATGCAGGGTCTGGAAAGGGCAAGGATACATCCCCTGCAGCATTAAATGTGTCTATCAAACCCAAACCATCCAGGCGACAACCAACTCCCAGTATCCTGGAGGAGCCCACCACACCAGCACCCACTTTATCCAACTCTAAACTGCCTAGACCCTCACCTACACCAAAACCTCGTAAGGAGGCCCCAAACCTGATTTTAACAACTCTTACCCCAAAGGACACTGTTCCTGTTCCAAATCCAATCACGGCCACAGTGGGGTCACCAGCACCAGTCTTAGGGTCTCCCAGAGCCATAAGTGCTGGCCCAGCACTGCCACAGCAAAAGTCTCAAATCTCCCCTTCTGCCGCTCACGTGGCACAGATTTCCAGCTTCACACAAAAAATTCGCCAGCAGCTGGACACAGGGGGGAACTTTAAGAAGAAAGCAAAAAAGAATATTTTGTCTTTGCTTATATCCATTGAAACCTGTGTGCTCGAGCAACACAGCTCAGCTCATAAAGAGTCTCGACTCACTAATGTTGAATCCTCCCTCTCAGCACTTAAAGAGCAAACTGCTCTTATCCTCTTCCGCCTGGATGCTATTGGCCCACCCACAACTCTACCCTCTCCTCACCAAGACCAACCCACTTATGCAAATATCTGCTCCTCTCATCCCCCACCTGCCACACACAATACTCCCACTAACACCACTCGGCCAAAACCTTTATGCCCTTCCTATGCCCTGGTACTCAGCTCTACCACATCAAACACCACTACCCCGGACACTATGGCCACTTACCGCTCCAAAGTCAGCTTCAGGGCAGACTCTCTTGCACCTTCCAGAACGGCTCCCCTTCCTCATGGCAAGGTCCTGCTCGACTTCACCTCTGATGCTAATCGCAACAAGGCCATCACAATAATTAATAAGACTGGAGTGTTAACAGCCGAGCCTGCCAGGAAACGTCGACCCAATGTCATTTTGAAGGGCATATCTGAGAATGTTTCCCCAGATGAGTCTCTCCACCAAAACCCTGCTGTCCTCCAGGCTCTGGGTAACACCCCTCCTGCAGAGGCTGTGCGGATAAGATATAAGCGAAACAACCGCAATGCCAAACTTTACAACTTGGTGCTGGAGGTTGCCCCTTGCATCAGGAAAGCCATACTCACTGACCGCAGGGTGAATATCGACTCACAAAGGGTACATGTAGAAGATTTCACCCCTGTGGTGCAGTGTTTCGCATGCCTCCGATTTGGACACATCCGCTTAGTCTGTAGGACCCATGAAAGAACCAAGCAGCTGATATGCTCACACTGCTCTGGAGACCACAGCTTTTCGGATTGCTCACACAAGACAGATGACACCAAGCTGTGTTGCGCAAACTGTGTCCAGGCCAACAAGACCTCTTCATCTCCTTACAACCCCACCAACCACTCTGCCACATCTCGCCACTGCCCGGTGTGGTTAAAAATGGAATCAAACGAGAAACAACGCACCGACTATGGCAGTTAACTCACTAAGCTTTCTGCAATGCAACATCTCCAAGTGCAAGGTGGCCGCCTTGGAAGTCCTTGCATTTATGCGGCAACACAAAGTAGACATAGCACTTATCCAGGAACCACACACTCTTGCATCTGGCATGGCCCGTGACTACCCTGATTTTGCGTGCTATCAAAACACAACAAACGTAGCACAAAACAAGTCCATAATTCTCGTCCTCAGGAGCTTGTCCTCCACTTCTCTTCTCCTAGCCCAACACACTACGGCCAACACAGTAGTTATCACCCTGGCCTTCCGTAACCACACCATTGCACTAGTCTCCACGTACATGGAGCCTGATGCAGACTCCCAAACATGCATTGGCACTCTGGAGGCCACTGTCACGGCCTTGGGCCCTCAGCCCTTGGTCTTAGGGGGTGACTTTAATGCCAAACACCACATTTGGGGCTCTGTGCGGGACGATGAACGTGGCGAGATGCTTAAGGATCTACTTGCAGCTCATGATCTCTTTGTCCTCAACGATGGCGACATTCCAACTTTTGAAGACACCCGCCTGGCCGGGACTCGTAGATCCCACATTGATGTCTCCTCCTGCTCTGGCTCCCTGCTTCCACTTACGGGGCAATGGATGGTAGACCACACGGTCAAGGTGACTGGAGACCATAATGCCATCCACTTTATGCTTAGGGATGTCCAGGCCCCTGTAGTGACAGGCAGGACTCCTACCACCACCACCTTTAAGTGGCTATCCAAAAGGGCTGATTGGGAAACATTCCAGGAAACCCTACTCACTGCCCTGAGAGCAGCGGGGTGCACCACAGATGCCTTAACATCTACATCTGTTGGACAGGACCTTGATCGCTTTGTGAACAATCTCACCTCAGCGATCTCAGAGGCATGTGATGTAACGATGCCCAAAAAGGGTACTACCCGGAAGTTCAATCCCATCTGGACCCCTGAACTCACAACCATGAAGCAAGACGTCCTTCGCTTGAAGCGTAAGGTCTCGCGCGGCAGCCTTCGCAACCCACCCCCGCCTGATTTTGCCAACACCTTGGACACCTACGGCCTGGCCAAAACCACCTATAGACAGGCAATCCAAGATGCTAGCACAAACAGCTTCAGGGCATTTCTTGACAAGCACTCTTCTAAAGATGTTTGGTCGCTCCACAGAAGCATCATCAAGTCCAGAGGACCACCTTTACTCCCTTCTACCATAACACTCGCACCAGGAACCTTCTCCTCTAATGCTACAGACTGCCCAACACCTCCTTCAACACTTTTACCCTCCGGATCCACCTGATAGTGTAGAGCAAGCTGCCCTCAGACTGGAAAGTCAGAACCCTCCTCATGCTCCCGATGATCCACCATTCACCTTTGATGAGATTATGGAGGCACTAAAAGGGATGGACCCAGCTAAGGCTCCAGGGGCTGACCACCTCACTTCGGACATCTGTCTTCACTTTGCAATTCTTCACCACATCCTAATCACGGCCCTCTTCAACACATGCCTTAGACTCGGACACTTTCCTGCTCCATGGAAACTAGCCATAGTTAAAGCTCTCCCAAAGCCACACAAAGCCGACTACACAACACTTTCTTCCTGGCGACCAATAGGCCTTCCGCCACAGTTTGTCCCCACTCCAATTCGGTTTCACACCCCAGAAATCTACAGTTGATGCCCTCCGCCAGGCCATCATCCAAATCGAGACAGCCAAAGCTCAGGGACTTCAGGTGGCAGCAGTTTCCCTCGACATCAAAGCCGCATTTGACAATGATTGGTATACGGCTCTCCGCCTCAAACTTCTTCAGCTGAACAGCCCTTCTAATCTGGTACACCTTATCGATTCATACCACAGGGACAGATGCACCCGACTGTGCTATGCAGATGCCAGCGCGGATAGAGCAATGCAACGTGGATGCGTCCAGGGCTCCTGCTGTGGACCCACCTTCTGGAACCTGATCCTGGATGACCTTCTACAAGCACCTCTGCCCCCTGGCTGTCATATACAGGCCTTTGCTGATGATGTGTTTCTGGTGGTCTCTTGCCGTGACACAGACTCTTCTAGCCACTTTAGAAGATGCCCTTGCTTCTATCTCTCAGTGGGGAAGAGGAAGAAAGCTGAACTTTGGTGCAGACAAAACACAGCTACTCGTCTTCACCAAGAAGTCACGAGGAATCCGAGTTACCATGGATGACCAAGTTATACCTTGTGTGCAAGAAACACGCATCCTAGGCGTGATAGTCGATCAGGACCTCCGCTTCACATCCCATGTACGCCAGGCTATCATCAAAGCCCAACGCACATATGTCCGCCTCTCCAGAATTACAAGAATATCTTGGGGGGCATCTGCCAACATCATCCGCATGTTGTACTTACATGCCATCGAACCAGCCATCACATATGCTGCCAGCATTTGGTCAAGAGCGTTGCGTTTTAAGTATGTCCGGAAGTGGCTGGACTCTTTTCCGAGACCATTTACCATCGCAGCCGCCAAGGCTTACCGGACCGCCTCTCTTGTCGCAACACAAGCCATTTTATAAATAATGCCGATCCACTTGCGGATACAGGAGCTGAGCGGCATTGACAAAGTGAAGACTACGGGTTCCACCCCATTCCTTCCCAATGACCGACATTTAGACCCCCGTTACCCTACCTCCCTCCCTCCCCCATCCATCATCCCTGCTCTCGATTTACTACCATCACATATCAAGCCAAGCCGAGGCTGATGTAGTGCTCCCTGACGACTTGCATATCTATACCGACGGCAGCAAGTCGGAGCAGGGTGTGGGGGCAGCATTTGTAGCTTATCGGGATGGACTGGTGGTGGCTGAGCAACGCTATAAACTGGCTCCTTACTGTTCAGTTATGCAGGCAGAGACAGTTGCCCTGCGCATGGCTGCAGAATTTGGATTGCAACGACTGACCTCCTTCACCATATTTAGCGACTCTCGCAGTGGACTTGATGCCTTGTGTCAACACTCTCCAACAAACACAACAACAGCAGCTACTCACACTGCCTTGCACACTGCATCTCAGCAAGGCATCACATTTTACTTTAACTGGGTCAAAGCTCATGCTGGAATTGAAGGCAACGAAAGAGCTGATACCCTAGCTAAGGAAGCGTCCTCTCTACACAGAGAATTTTTCTTTGATCTCTTCCCCCTTAGTCATGTTAAACACAAACTACGTTTGCAGAGCATGGTTGAATGGGAGGACATCTACAGAAATCAATCAGAAGCCTCCCAAACGGCAGGACGTTTCCACTTAAGCTACCACCTACCAAATATAAACACTGCCCGCAAAGTCCACAAGACACATCCCCCAACATACCTTACCACACAACTGCTGCTGGGACACGGTGGGTTCCAAGAGTACCTACATCGCTTCCATTTAGCACCATCTCCTGCTTGCTTTTGTGGAAGTGGAGAACCTCAATCTGCCCTACACATTCTCCAGGACTGCGCAGCATTTGAACAAGACCGCACAACAAGTGGAATCACCAACACAAGGGCTTCTGCTAACATTGACAATGACACCTATTGGAACTTCCTAGCAGCAGTATTGAGAAAATTGTCATCCTTTAACTGAGCACATTTCCAGCCCATCCACTAATCTGTTTCCCTGGCCTTATCCAATGTCCTTATTCCACACCTTCCTAAGGTAACACTATTTCCCAAAACAAGCATTTACATACTTAACAAATTGTGATACTTACCACCAAAACCATACTTAGTAAATTTGCGCTGTATCCACTAGCGGCGCATTTCACTTTGTACAGTGAAATAAATCCTCAAAAAAAAATATGTTTCACAATATATTGTATCTTAAAAATATTAATTAATATCATATTCAATACGTTTAACCCTTTGATTAATTTAATATGGCCTATTTGATATAATACAGGAAATCCAAGATGGCCTACTTCCGGCTAAAATCGAAAATGGCCTACTTCCGGCTAAAGAGGGGAGGGGCAATAAAAGGGGGAAGGGCAATAAAAGGGGGACCACAAACACTGTTTTGATGACGTCACAAAAAGTAGCCCAATTGGGCTGGTGACGTCACGAAAATACGCCAGGAGGGGCGCCTGAGTGATTTGACGTATACCTACCATGATACACGGTGTGGAAAGCCCGCATTGGGGCGTGCTCACGTGGAAAGCTTAAAACGCTACACGCCCCGGCCGACGTTTAAACCTCTGCCAGCACTCCCAGTGCCACATGTGAGACAGCTCGACACCAAATGATGGCTGGGATATGGAACACGGGTTGTGTACTCGTCATGCTTTCAAAACACGCGCCAAGAGGAAAACGCCGTTACTGGGGACCTCCAGGTGGCGTTTGGCGGCATCCTGATTGGTCTGCCCGGTGCTTTGTCACGATGTTGTGGTTCTTAACCGGTTGTCAACCTGTGGTAGCGTGCTAGCTCACGTGGATTACGTTGTGCTTCGGAGCTTTAAAAGAAATGTTTCGGCATACTTTCGATACGACATCGTCAGAGGACGATGAGGGGGAATCACCTAGGCGTCAACAATCTTTTGAGATTCCCCCAGTCTTTACACAGCCAGGGGTTTCCATGACCGTAAGTTACACTGTTTCAGCCACGGTACCCGTCGGCTACTACTAATACCGAAGACGAAGGTGAAACAGAAGCTATAAGCCTAGCCCCTGAGCAGTAGGTATCCAGCGAGGTCACCCGTTCCGTGCTGTAGTGATCCTCGGAGGTCGAAGATTAAACCGAAGAATGGCTATCGGTGGAATCGGACACTGAAAAAACGGTTCCAGCAGCAATGGTGGAGCAGTACCAGATAACCGTTCGGTTTCCTTCATCATGGGCCAGAGAGCATCGGTACGGCCCCTGATCCCCGAAGGGTATGTGCTGCGTCAACAGGGGGCATGGGGAAGGCCCTATTATAGACCTCAGTCCCCACCAATGGAGAACAAGAGACATCGGGCCACACCGTCACCTCCTGCCCCAAAAAGTCGGGGCAGAGGACGGGGTCGTGGGCGTGGAAACCATTCCCCGTCCCCACCCCTGTTCTTCTGGAATCAACAATCTCTGACCCCCAGATCCTGGCAGACGTTACAGCAGCCGTGGGCAAAGCCTGTTATAGTTTAGGATGGGGTTTCTACAATCATGTGCCCCTTTGTTCTATGTGATTTGTCAACAGAATAAAGGAACATTTAACAGTTTTCTGGAGTAGTTTAATTAACTTTTGCACCCGTACATTACACTCTGCTTGTAATAAATGTACAGAACAAGGAGCCTATATTGAAAGGTGGGTTATGTATGTCAATAACAATTGTTCTTTAAGAACTGATGATGGATTTAAAGCACAAACTGATTCGGAGCATCACATAAATTTTTTTCCATTATTAGAGTTGAACATTCCAATGGTTTCATTGTTTCCTAATGACTACATGCATAGTGTATGTTTGGGTGTAA
>JAQGBN010000138.1:0-10342 GCA_034698465.1 Tachypodoiulus niger | reverse complement strand
CAGGCGATGCTTGGGTTTTGGCCGATGGCTATTGTCCACCACTTTTATCCAGCGGGCGAGTAAATTCAAGCTTGTATAGTTTGGTCTACCTCTGCTCTAATCCCTCATTATGTTCTTGAATGCAACGTCAATTTCTTCATTGTTGCCATGTCTTGTAGACTAACTGTACTAACACGTGTCTTTTGTTCATTTCTTGTTGCACTAACAGACACCAATGCACTTCACACCCAGGAAAACTCCACTGGCCCCACTGACATTGGCTAGCCAATGCTTCATGTCCAATAAAGCCCTGAACATCTGTAATATGCCAAGTGGAAAACCTCCTCCATCCTCCAAGTCTAAGGTATCCACTATAGTATGTATGTTGGTTCCGTGGTGTAACTAGGGTTTAGTTCTGGGGGATCTGGGTCATAGCTTGGTGGCGATGTTTAGGGATTCCAGGGCCATGTACAGCTAGTGTGAGGCTTGGGACAGGACATTATTGCGATGGTTAAATTGAACTAAGATATATTTCTGTTTGGCAGAAAACACCCATTACTCGAAGGATTGAACCGCGACGGCTGCTCCAGACACCAGCAGTGGGTACTCTAAAAACGAATGCAAATTCGTCGTTGCAGCAGACCATAGTAAATCCCGTTGAGGTTAGGGGCTTGAATGAAGCTCACTTGCTGGGCACATCCACATTGACGACGTACACTGATTTCGAGGTAAAGTAATTTTATGGTTTTTCATGCCGGTATCACACTTTAAAACAGTTCGCCACATCTTTGAGGTGTGCCCCCGCTTTGCTGTGGCTCGCCGGGCGGCCTTTGGTCCTTTCCTTGCTGCAGGTCAGCCTTTTACCCTGGCCTGTGTGCTTGGTGAGGCTGGGGCTGTCCCGGTTGAGTCTGTTTTTACATTTTTGGATGCCTGTGTCCTGGCGGGCTCTTTTTAAGGTTTTTTTATTATTTTTACACTGTTCATTTTTGTTTCTTGTATACCTTGTGTTTTATGTTTTTGTCTTGTACCTTGATTTAGTGTGATTTGCTTGTCCGTGTCTTTTTTTACGAGGACTGTGGGGTCCTCTGTCGTCGTCCGGGCCCTATTTGGCCTCTCTGGCATTGGGCCCTAAAACCCCACAACACACCCACAACACAAGTGTTATGTTTCTCCAGTGGCCATTTCCTGGGAACCTTTTTGTTTGGATTATGTTTTGGTTTCTGTCTTGATGAACACTCCACTCTTTTCCTCTTGAGACTGGCCCTGCTCAGGTTGTACTATGGGTACCTGCTTCTTAGATCCACCATCTTTTTTGGGACCTTAACTGTTGGTTTTCCCTCTGTTGCCACATCCATTATCTCGATCACAATGGGTTCTTGTATGGTCAGGACATCCTCCTGTGGAGCTGTACCACTGGTTAGAGGTGTGATGTCAACAATTGTCACACTGTTGCTATCCATTGTCGTCCCAATATTGATCTGTCCATTATCTACTGCCTAGGTCTCTTCGATTGGTGAAGGGTTTTTAGTGGTGGCTGACGTTATAGCAATTTGGCAGAGCAGGGCTGGATCCTCAACTCATCAGGATCATTGCATACCTGGTTGATGTCTTGTATGTAATCTGCTGTCTCGTTGGTTAACTCATCCACCTATACTCCTTGGTTGCAAATGGGTTTTGGGTCAGGACATGATACTTGCAGCAGTCGGTCTTTATTCGCACTCAGGGTAAATCGGGCGAATGATGAATAGCATTTCCTGTACATCCAGAAGATGTACCTTTTACCTTTACACTATGCTTCTTTGTCACTTCTTGTAACCCCACACATAGCTTGTGGTACCAGCTTGCACACTTCACACTCAATCCATTCCTTATCCTTATCCTTGACCTGGGTGCAGCCTTCTTTGTGGCAGTAGATATCAGTGTTGTCCTCTTAGATGAGACTTCCAATCTTTCTCTTTATGTTAGATGCTTGTAACAGAGAACTCCGACTTGCTCACCCAGTAAAAAAAATTAGTACCACACTGCACTGATTGCAAATTAATCGGTCTAAAAACGTGCCAAATTAAACAGCCAGTATTTTAGGCCCAATTATACAAAGGTATTTATCGTCCTAAATGTTCTGTTTTACAGTAGCCCTATAACCTGAACGTTCTTAGTTGTGCCTTTAAGGTGTTAGTATTCACATCTTAAATCGATTCTGCCACCCACTCACTATGTATTGCACCAATGTATTGCATTCAATTGATGAACGATACAGTAATCCTACCTGACAGTATCTGTGGTATAATCCCAAGACAACCGTTCGGACTGCGGAATTCGCCTTCAAACAACAAACTTAGTGCCAAATTCCACTTCGTAAAAATCAACCGACTTTTGTCAAATCAACTCATTCCTTTAGATAAAAGTAGCCAAAACCTAATGCCAAATGGCATTAGTCTTTGGCAACCGTCCCAGAATGCCAAGTGCTGCAGGTATAAAAGTGAGGTACAGGTGAGAGAGCAGCAGTGCAGAAGCTGCTCACCTGACCACATCTTGTCTTCACTTTTTCAAGCATATTGCACTGAATCTTATGTAAGAGCTGATTGTGTGGAATACTGAGTGAATTCAGTACTTGTTTGTTATAATGCCATCACCCTTGATGGACATTTTCTTAAATGAGATCCGTTAACGGCTGGAACTGCGACTTAGCAGGATTTTTATTAAAAGAATAAACACAGTTACATTGGAAACCGAATCTTCTCTATTTCCTACAGTATATCAGACGTTTCCCTACAGAAACATCCGAATCGAGGATAAGGAGACCTCTTCTTCCCTCGATCCAATAGCTGCAGTCAAGGATGTCAAGGATAATATAACCAAATATAGAATATTCCATGTTTCTTATAAAGAGATAATTTTGTACTTGCTGATAAGGTCGATTATGGTTTGGTCATGAAGGACGTAATTCATTACATTTGTAGGCATCTTTATCGCATCATTTGGACGTTTTCAGTGATTGAGTTAGGCTTACTGTATTAGGGAAGGACCGTGCATTTATTTTAATGTGTGGTTCTAATTGGGTATACGTGTTTCAAGTTGTTCAAAGATTAATGAAAGGTTGGATACTATTTTGTCCATTGTCGAACCTGGGACTGGAAACAATTCAGCACTATTTCAAGTGTTTTGCAATTTAGTTTTATTAAAGGTCTGGGTGTTGTTTCTTAATTTGAAGATGAAGAAGAGTAATTTTGCTGGATCTATTTTTAGGGGGCTGGGGTTTCCATTGCCTTGCTTTTTGAGCATGTTGAAAGTTATAGTTCTGTTCTTCGGGGAGATTGATATTGGATAAGCATCTGGTCGTGTGGGACCTCTTGGAGTCTCTTTGGAATGTGATGGGTCATAAGAGATGGATCCTAGCAGTAAAAAGAGGATCCAAAAGAATTGCATACATTTTCTTTTTGTTTGCCATAGGCAGTGGTAAAGTTGTTGTAAGGCTCAAATTGTATTCCGCCCTGGAATCGGCCCTTCATTATGCGGAACTGCAATGCACAAGTTTCCATTCTGTTAATATTTGCTTGATGGGTTTATTCTGTTATTTCCAAATTGTGCTTATTTGATTTAAAAAAGTGTAGTTGATTAAACCATTACTTACTTTCTAAGTTAAGTCGTTAGTTATTTTCGTGAGAGGTCCCCTGACACGTCGCCTATAACAGACAATGCAAACGTGGCATGATCAGGTAATTTTTCAGTGGCAACGGTCGCCATCAGTAAGCAGTTATATTCTAGTAATAGCAGACTGGTTCACTCATTGTCCTTTCTTTTAGCGAGGATAATTGTGAAGTAATCACTCGATCCACTATACTCATTCAACAAAGGCTCGTTGAAAACAGATGCATAGGCTTATATCATTGTAAGGCTTGATATCGTTAGGCTTAAAACAGCAGATGGGGAGCCGAAAGTGCGGGCCCCCGTGGGCTGCCACATTACCTTGGGGGCTTGCATACCCCATTGACCCTGAGAGCATTCTGCCTGTGTTGGCAGTCAGGTCTCCGGCAAGGGGTCCAACTAAGGTGGTTCTGTTTTGTTCTGTGTATTGTTCTTTCTTGTCCTGTTGTGTGATTGTACTAGAGTGGGGCTTTGAGCAATCCATATGCTTTCTGACTCCGTGGGGAAGGTCACACCAGGTAGCAAAAAACTGGACTGTGGTAGCTATCAGTTCTTAACCCTGATTGATTGGGCATAGATGACCATTATGCCAGGGACCACAGTTGTCCGTGGGAGGGGTATTCACTGTTATTGTCCAGTATATGTCTGACCTAAGAGCAGCAGTCCTGCTTTAATAGGCTACTATTGATGGGGAGACTTGTCTGAAAGTGGGGTGTAAAACTTCAGCTTGCTACCCCAAAAACTAATTCGAGTGGGGACCTAGCTAAACGACCCTGCCCTCTGTGCCCCTGCTCTTCCCAGCCCAACTTTTCGGTTGCAGATGGATTGAGTCCAGGTGGCACACCATCGACACGTGCAAAATGGCTGCTTTCTACTGCTGACCAGCTTCTACTCATTGGTGCTAGTACGGATCTCGAGCCTACATTTTTTATAGTTTCTCGTATCGAAGGTGAGACATGTCATCCGTGTCTCCCTTCCTCACTGCACGTTGAATTCCCTCTTGTAGTAACCCTAAGTCCATCAAGAAGATTAGTGATGGTAGCCTGCTTATAAATCTGTTCAAACTATTGAACCTGACCTCCAATTAACTTGTGTAAACGTGTACAATACTGAACCTGTTTTTAATGAATGAAAAATTAAAAAAATTGAATGAAAAATTGAACTAAGCGTTCCAGAGATGAGAGACTGCAGCCAGGCAGGCATAGATCTGCGAAACTATGTATGAGGGCAGTTTTGTTGATACTTATTGTGAATACCTAGTTCAAAAATCGTAAAGGATAGGCGTCTAATCAACATTTAGTAACACTTGGATAATAAACACAAATGGCATGACTTTTGCAAAATGCTTAAACAGTACAGTACATGTTCTATTATTTAAAAACTTAAGTGATGTTTGAATGATATCTTAAGACATCCTTACCTTTCCTGGCACTGAATTATGCAATTTATTCTAATTTCAAATAACTTAAGCAATCGTTATTATTTAAAAATTGGGAATATTTCTGTTATTAATAACAAATTAATAACAAATACATGTTGAAGATTAATGAAGGTTTTTGTTTATAAATTCTGAATTTCTTGAGCATTTAATAACTAGTGATTATTTTGTATGGTGTACTGGATGTTGAAGAATTAATGGACTTTATAGGGAGGGGCAGGCCGGCTCATCTTACAGTGTATGTGGTTTTATATGGTGACATTCATCGGACTTATTAATAGATGGTAAACATTAAGAGTAATTCTATAAATGTTTCCAGACATTTGATGATTTTTGTAATTAAAATATTAATATTTTAATTGTTTTTCTTTTTAAACTAGGCAATAGAAACTCGACTGAAAGTATCTTTGCCAGAAGACTTGGCATCAGCACTCACAGATGGTGTCGTATTGTGTCACCTAGCAAACCATGTGCGTCCAAGATCTATTGCCAGCATACATGTGCCTTCACCAGCAGTGGTAAGATAGATATTTTGCACTCATCAGGTTTAATATTATATTTTGTCCCCGAAAGAATTCAAATCTGCAGTTATTAACATGCTTGAAAAGAGTCTGGCGAGCCTTTCAACTCCAGAGGACCAAGATCCTGCTGTTGGTTGGATCTTTCACGTTGTAATGAGCTTGTTATAAGTCCCCGAGCGGTATGCTAGCCGTAAATCCTCCCCGTGGCTGACCAGGAGGGGGCTGAGTCCTAATGTAGAACCTTCCCGTGAGAGTGCGAGGTCCAGAGGTGGAAACAAGGTCCACTTGTCTTCACTGGAGTTCCTGCTTCTGAGTGTCCTTGTATGTCTTCTGCTGTCTTCTAGGAAGTGGTATGATCTACTTAGGTAGAGCACCTTCTGTAGCCCCCTTCTGTAAGTCGCTTAAAAATTTTAAGAGTTCCTTGGTATGGAAGGCCATCACCCGATGGAACTTCATTTAGGTGATGACTTGCTTCCGTTGACGTTTCGTCATTCCGGGTAATAAGTTTAAGTCCCCTGGCAAAGCGTCGTCCGTACCGTTCGTGGAGCGGCGGTAGCCGCCTCGATCACATCCGCCCCCGCTGCCAGCGGGGTAGCCGTCGCCAAAAATATCCTGATCGGAAGAGACACAGGCTCTGATGTTAAGTTCCCCACTTGCACCGTGCAGACGGGCTCTCCGGTGCCTTCGTATAGTCCATAGGCCTCCCGGGCCAATAGATCAGCCCCGTTGGAGGCTGTATCAACACGGTAAACCCTTTTTCCAGCTCTTTCGGCACGTGACAGGGCACCATCGCCACACTACCGGCATTTAAGTGTAACGGCTGCGCCAAGGTAAAAGCATAGGGGGCGACCCGAAACACGGCCACCCCTGTTACTTCTGGGAGTCACCAATGGCAATTACATAGCGGAGGGGGTTCCTGGACTGGTTTCACCACCGGAACCTCTTCTCGAAATAGCAGGGCCATGGCCGCGGGGTCCGGCTCTGGCCCCCGAGAGGTCATCTCTACACTGACGATTCCCGACCACCTCGTTGAGGCGGCCGATTGCAGTGAAAACAGCGTGTCTGGGTCATCCCGAAAGAACATTTGCGGGGGTCAAAGACCAGGCCAAACCCCACATGTTCCAGGAAATCTGTCCCCAGTAATATCATGGAAGACTACTGTTTCACCACCCGGAAAACAAAGTGGAATCTGTTTATGTCCTAATGGTAATCCCAACGCCTCCTGGACAGCTGTCGTAATAATGGAGACATGCGATCCCGAGTCCGCGGTGGCACACAACAGTCGTGGCACTGCACGTAAGGCCACCAATATTTAAGGTCCTTGAGACGCCATGGGCTTCCCTCGCGGTCTGTGCGAGCTCGTCCAATGAATTCCACTGGAAGGGGGAGGGTACCATGTTTCCTCCCCCGCATAGGGGCATATGTCAGCCCCATGACCATATCCATAACAATAGTCACAGAGCGTCTCAGGCTGCCATATCGCACCCTCCTGGGTTGTTTGTTTCACGTAGCCACCGGTTTCCTCCCCCGGCGGTATTATATTATGGCTAGCCTCCACAGGGGATGATGATGGTGTTGCCTCAATGGCCAGGGTGGTTGGTGTGAATGTAGTGGCGGGACAGGGGCCACCACGGGCCCCCGATTTCCAACCCAGGCTCCGCTCCTTCCTCGGAACCGGCATACACCTCCTATGGCCCCCTGAGCACGGTGCCGGACAGCACCACAGCTGTAGCACCAGTCAACCCAGGGGCTCCAGGCCCGTCATCAAGCGCCGAGGGCCACCACGTGTCACTCATTGGCGTTGATGATAGTTAGGTTTAAGGTCCAAAAGAGCCTCTTTAAGGGCATCAAAGGAAATGTGCACACGTCCGTGCACGTGGTCCTGATAGTAAGGTAGGAGACCCTTCAAGGCATTGGTGCACATCGTAAACTCGACCATACCCGGGTCTGTCCACTGACACAAATGCTCTATATCGATCATGGACTCATCAATGCCTTGCACGTGGTACAATAATTCTCTCGCCTAATCCACCACATACCGGGCATTGCGGAAATTATCCCACAATGCCTGACATAACTCGTCCCATCTGGCTTCCCGTAACTTTGCCTCCTGACAGGCGTTCCAAGTGGCAGCCTTGCCGGTAAAATGACATTGCAGCTGAAGGGCAAGCTCATCCTCCGTGAAGCCATCGGCCTGGCCCACAGCCACAAAGGACGACAAAAATAGCCGTACATCAGACTGGAATCGGACTTTGCGGTGCCCATACATCATGGGACGGACACCTCCGCCAGCAACCATTGGCACCACCATCATGGGTATCAAAAATGGAGATGGCTTCCCTGGATCCGCATAAGTAGGTCCTCGTAGCACCCGTACCACAGGCCGGCCAACAGCCGGCAAAACGAACAGGTTCCGGAACGGGTTCCACTGCCAACACAGGGGGCACAGGATCCGCTACCAGCAGCTTCACGACCGGAACAGGGTCAATCACCGGTAGCACTGGACTGACAACGGCCCCAGCCCCCGCTGGTTCAACAAGATTCGGGGTGGAGCGGATGTGAGCTTCCGCCGCCAACCTTCACTGCTGCACTTGGTTAGCCATGGCATTTACTGCTGCCAATAAAGCACGTCAGGCTGGCAAAGCAGTAGGCAATCCAGCCGCAACCGGTGTTCCTGATGTCCTGGACGTTGGGGAAACCGGATCCACAGCCCCAGCAGATGCCAAAAGCGGCGGACCACTAAGGTCTGCTGCCGCAGCGGCCACTGGAGGCGGCGGAACAGGATCCGGTTTAGGAGTCACTGGCACTGGCACTGGCACAGGAACCACCTTGATCGGGGCCAACCACCGGGATGAAAACCATCCATCTGACAGTTCTCTCCACGGCCATTGTTCCCCAACACGGAAAGGAGCCGTCTGGGGAAACACTCCCGGCTCCTCAAAGGCCCTAGCCGGACAAGGACTCGGCCACCACGACGGGGAATCCAATAAGCGTTGCGGGCGAATAACTTCGTCTACGACAACAATGTTCGCCTCAGCTTTTGGTGGGAGCGAAGCAAACAAGTCCTCCTGTATGACCTCATCGAAAGCAGTGGCGGAAGCGGCTAAGCCGCTCACAGCTGGTGGGGCTGGGGGTGGTTCTAGTCTTACCGCTGCCGCTGCTGCCTGCGCCCGTGTAACACGCTGTAGGCCAGATACGGGCACCATCGTTCCATACACAGGCTGCTGCATCGTAGCTGCCGTGGACACAACAGGTAAGGGGGTAACTTAGCTGTTATCCCGCACCTCCACCATGTAAGGCCCCTGGCGCAATAATGTATTTCATAGCCGAAGGTCAAAATCAAACTGTTTTTTACTGGTAGGCATCACACACAATACAGGTAGCACTAATAGCTCTAAGCTTCACCCACGACTAACTTCGTCCGTAGCTCAACCCAAAATCGCCTCCCGCATTCTTTACGGTTGCATATACATGTATATACCCGGTTGACCCACATTCCTGGGACGTTCTGGGCATTCTACCGATAGGGGGTGACCTCTATTTGTGGTCACAGTTGACCTTTACTTGAGGCCACCCACATTCCTCACATGGTCCTCACATCCCTCACCAGCATGAACCACCCCTTTGGGGTATCATGCAGGACACGCATGTAGCGGCAGACTCAAGGCACCACTTGGCCTTGGCACGTGACCATACCCAAAAGCCAAATAAATAATAGCACTAGCAATATAAATAACACAGTAGAAACGAACGTAATATAAAACATACTAGAAAATATCACATCTGCCACTTCGGCAATTTCCCGAGAATACAATACAACTAACAACTAAGAATGTCAACGCAAGTCAGGACCCACTGCTCACTGCGCACATTGCACATGGAAAACCAACTCAAAACATCATCATAGGACAGGACCCACGGCGGTCCCCCTGCTCACTGCTCACATAGTACCGTGGTAACTCCAAACTGTTACCAACGATCTGCCGATACCCCTTCCCGGGGTTGTTGCTCTCGCCGATTACGGTTGAGGGCCCGAACCCTTTGCTCTTTACGCAAACAAATTGGCTCCTGTACCGATGTGGCATTGGCCTTACGCCAGCTTCCCTCCTGGGTCCAACGTTCCCACCGATCCTGTTCCGAATCACCACCGCCCCGATAGGACCACCACGCGGTCCAGACGGGACAAAGTTATCACCGACCTACCCGGTTGTGGTGACACTCCTCTTGGCCCGGGCAGTTGGAGAGATTGCGCACTCCGGTCCAACCCAAAGTGGCTATAATTGGCCTGACCGTGGCTCCGATCACGTCCACTATTGCCACAAATGGGTAAGGGCATTCGGCGCCCCCAACCTCAGCCCCTGCCATAGCCAATTGCAGCAGCAACCAAAGGCAGGGACGGGGTTACTTGTCAATGATCTTCGCCCAGCAGCGACGCCACAGGTCCATTTCACAGACGGCCCGACGTCTTGCACGACTCGGAACATAATCGTCCAACACCGACTCTCGGGGCCCCATCACTGTTTACAAGACCCTGCTCTTCACTCACCGCACATTGATTCGTGATGGCATTCACCTCCTCATCAAGAGCCCCATCGGACTCCGCCGAAAGCCATAGTTCAGTATCGTCTTCACTAGAACTAGAAGCCGGTGCCGGCAGTCGTGTGGTTGCGCGCTCGCCTTTTGACTCAAAGTTTGCGGGTTCGATTCCCGGTCGAGGTCAGTGGGAAATTTTGGATGGGCGATTTCCCCGAGTGGCGGC
>JAQGBN010000137.1:0-10384 GCA_034698465.1 Tachypodoiulus niger | reverse complement strand
ATTTCTGTCTTTCTTTAATGCCTGCCTCATGGATAGCATCTGGATTTTTAATTCCAAGGCAGCGATTTCGGCATCTTGTTTCGCCAGCTCAGCATTTTTCTGTGCAAGTTCGGCGTCCTTGTCCACGATGACAAGCTCTTGAAGCCTTACTTTGTGATCTTGGAGTAGGTCTATACTGTTCTTTACTTGCTCTGCTTGACATGCCATTTCTTGAAGATCCTTTTTCTTCGTGGCGATTTCCTGTTCGTTTCTAGCGATCAGGTTGGCCTTGTTGTTAATCTCAGCAGCTTTCAACTCCGAATTCCTTACCCTTCATCAAGATGGTGTGCTTGTAACAGCTCTTGATCAGCCATGACATCTCCATTGCAATGCTGTCGTTAAACTAACCAAGTGACCCATGCGCTATTCTGTCCTGTGTTTGGAAGAGGTGAAAGAAAGAATGTATTTGGTGGATTACCTATTGAAGGTAAATGTAGGATCGCTCTGCCCTAAATTTGATAATGGACTGGTTTTCAATTTCACATTAAAGATTTAATCGCCATTTCTTGTTTTGTTTATTAGGTATCTTTACATTTTCCCTGAAAACACAAAAATCTCGTTTTGAATCTTTTCTTTCGGTACTTCTTTTCCTGCGAGCTGGAACAAAAATATCGTAAATTTCTTAAAAGTAAATAGTAAAGTTAATGAGTCTTTATTTGTTGCTTCTTTTTTTTCTTTTTTTTTTTTTTTCATGCGAATTTTAAGTTTTATTACTATTTTGTGAATTTATGAGTATATATAATCTGCCGAATTTGTTTTTTTAATTATTCCGTGCATAATAAATATTTTTTTAATGATTCTTCGCATTGACCTTCTGGTGAATTTGAAGGTTTTATTTTGGTGAAATTTCCTCTTCTGTTCCGTATTTGGCATTTAACACTGGCAAAAATAAGAATATTAATTTGCAAAATTGTCAAACATTTAGTTGTCAATCTATTGTGAAAACTTTGATATTTTTCAAATTATCTTAACTATATGCGGATATTAGAAAATTTCATTCGTTTATAATTTCTGTATTTTTAATTAGTTATTACAGTAATACAATACGTTTCTAACTTGGTTAGCAGTTATGCTGCGTATGCATTAATACTTAAACTTGAAGTACATGTAAGAATAAAGTTCATCTTAATACTTCGTTATAGAGCTGCTTTTTTAAATAATGTTCTTTTATACACATTTGAGAATTTCGTATTTAAGTGTAACAAGAGGTATAGACATATTTACAGTTCTAAAACGGATGTGCACGATTTCAGTTTTGTTCAGGTTTAGAAATACGGAATAAAAATATTGCATATTTCAGATGTATTACTAGAATGCAAGAAAAACTAATTAAGACCTTTTGATTAAAATTATTAACAAGTGATTATTAAGTCTAAAATTTAAAAAAGCATGTTAATATTTTGTGTTAATCATTGATGAATATTTTTATTTGTTCCGGGGTCATATTAACACAGCATGCTGTATTTACAAATAATCCATTAATGAAATGGTCTTCCTGCATATTAAGATTTAGTTTTAATTGTTTTCATTAGTTTAATATAATCTCAATATGTTTTTTTCGCAAATTTTTAATAATTGAAAATGTTATCATAAATGGTTTCTATAAACGCTGTTTTCTTTCCCTTCTAAATGCAACGACAATGAAATTTAGCAAAGAACGACATCAGAAAATATTTAGAAATATTTAAAAGTTGAAGAATTTTTAAAATTATATTTTTGAAACATTTATGATCCAAGATATACAGTAGTTTTTCGCAAAAAAATTAAACAACTTTGAGTGTGTCTGTATTGTTTGTCACATTATTCAAAGCGATAATTGCATTATTTTGTTAAACCGGTTGTTAAATATTATTTGACTTTAGATTTATCTTTAAATAAAAAATTTGTTTTTCTTAAATTAGAAAAAATTTGCAATTTTTAATAACTAAAAATCCGCATTTTATATTAGAAATAGAACAACCAACAGTTTTTATACATAATTGTCTCAAATTACTTGGAACCTTTTAATAAGCCTCTTAGAATGCAACGCATTAAAAAGCTGCCACGATATCATTTTGCTCTACAAACTTCAAAAAAGAGCAATTTATGTGCTAATTTGCTGAATTTATTTTCTCTAAAATACAATTGGATACACTACGTATTTTATATAAAATAAACATAGAAACGTAAAAACATAAAAAAAAATTAAATAAACCATGCCTACTATGTGGTAATAACTCCCCAACATGGACCCACCTTTACCTTATG
Source organism: Tachypodoiulus niger (assembly GCA_034698465.1). Lineage (NCBI taxonomy): Eukaryota > Metazoa > Arthropoda > Diplopoda > Julida > Julidae > Tachypodoiulus > Tachypodoiulus niger. The sequence continues at coordinate 8,098 of JAQGBN010000137.1, read as the reverse complement.
TGTAACTCCCCGAGCTGTAAAAAAAAACTCTGTCATACAAATCAAGTATTCTGAAGCCTTAGTAAAAAAATTAGCTTTCCTATTTACAACCATAAATGAACCTGCTGTGTAGTGTACATACATACTAGCACTCCACTATGCAACCACAACACATGCTTCTACAACTTCCCCATCATCAGACTCCAACTAAATACCTCAAATGGACCCCCAGTAATGGCCAACTTAAGGTGTCTCCTAGGAGGCTGGGATCCATCCCCATTCCCATCCTTATACCTTCTCTTATCTCTATCCACACATTTAACACTAAAACAATATTCAAGCCATAAGAGCTGATGCTCTTTGTGCTTTACTGATTCTTCTTCTTTTATATTACTTTACAATGCCCCATTGTTGCAAATGACATAAAGTGGCGATTAAACATTATATCTATATTGTTAACATACGAGGATTTCTTCTGCCATACCTGTATTGGAGAAATTTACATGAGACATGTCCATTTTGCGAAACAATTATTTTTTGAGGGTAAACAAGACGAGGAATTTGATGAAAAAAAACCTAATCGAGTTGAAAGTTTCTTATAAATTTAAGAAAAATGGTTGTGAAGAAGTTAATTTGTGGAACTTTTTCATAAATCTGAGGATTCGTCTACTGAAAAATTACTAAACGTCGTCTGTGATGTGATGCACTGTTATGCTAATCACACAATTTAATACTAACAGTGGTAAGAGTTAATTTCAATATGGAAATTTTCAGGGCTTGGGTGTTTTTTTCTCGCATATTTGTAAACTGTTTTCCATTCTGCGTCTTAATCTAGCCTAGCAGTGATATTATCTCTTTGGTCACCGTAGTTACGGGTTCATTGGCTGTCACAGGACTTTCTTTTTAGCATTTTAAGGGTGAGACAAAAGGTGTGCCCACCATGCAAAAATTGTACTAATTCATTGTGTATTTAAATACTAAAAACAACGCTAAACCTATTTTTCCCATGTAGAATTGGTCGTCCACCAAGGTATATTTTAAATTTCCTATCATATGAAAATTTTCTGTTTATAAATAAACAATTTTTTTTTTTAAAAAAGACGTTTTAAACCTCTGACACCCATCTTCTGAGTTAAATCGCCCGTGCGCACGCGCCTTTAGAGGTTTCTTGACGTTCCATTTCAAATTTGTTTAATTTTTTATAAACAAATGGAATATTTTTAAATGATAGAAAATATAATAATAAAATATAACCTAGTTTACACGGGAAAGTTACGTTAAGTGTTGCTATTAAGTATTTTAAGACAAAATAAATTAGTAAGTTTTTTACATGGGGGGCAAACCACTTGGGCACAGTTTACTTCTCCTCAACCTCTCTTCCAACCTCAATTTCAAGAACTATGTGCAGGTACAAAAAAGCACGAAAATGGTATAGTTGAAATGAAAAAGGCCATTGATGGACTATTTGTTTGTTTGTTTGTTCCTCTGATTCGTCAAGAGTTAGAAATCCAAAAACCAGTGTGTGGCAACTACTGAACAAGTGACTACGGTGACCAAGGAGATACTATCTCTCTTAGGTCGGATCAAGACGCTGAATGACAATCAGTTTACCCATATATACAATCGAAAATGACAGAGGTCCTGGACATTTTCAACATGCCTATATCGAAATTGACTCTTGATATTAGGTTATGATATTAGCATAACAATACTTAACTCTGCAAAGTGATCTTGATTTTGTTATTTCATCAGATCTCTCAGACATGTGCTCTTCAGTTATTTATCATTTTTTTTATCTTGCTTCTTGGTTATTGTCTTTATGGCATCTTTTATCTGCATGCTTCATTTATTTTCGTCTGCAGAGCTTACATTGCATTCGTCAATTTCGTTGCATCTTAAAACTTGGTATTTTAACGAAAAAATAGCTAATGAATGGTACTGACATGCCAGTCAAGTTATGACATACGGTGACTGCTAGCATGGAAGGTAATGCAAATGTTATGAATTAAAGTAAAGGACATTGTATCCATTTTAGGGTTATGGAATTATTTTCGTTTCATTGATTTACTGGGCATTTTAGTAATCCAGTTTACCTTAACGAAATTTCCCTTTATTTAACGTACTGATTTTCTGCGGTTTGCATATTACGAATTTTCTGTAAGTATGCATACGTGCGGCATGTCTGCAGTTGAACCTGTCCTATGTAATATCCTGTCTAAAGTAATATTTTTATAGACGGGTTCTGTTGTACTAGTTTTGACTATTTAAAATTGCATTTCGTTTAATTAAGTCATTATTAAATGAGATCCACGAATTGTTTAAAATTGTAATTCAACATTTTTACAATATGCTTATTGTTTGTTTTTGTTGATTTCTAAATACTGCTTATGTGAAAGGTCGCGTAAGTAAACATTTTGACATGCATTGGTACTGTAAAATTTTAATTTATAGAATTAACACGCATTAAATTCATAAATGAAATGATGTAAATTGTTACTTACGCCCTTCACTGGCTTCTGGCAACTTCGATTAATTTGTATAATGTTGATTGTAGCAGTAATTGTGCTAATCGTGTCTAATAATATTAATATGAGGAAAGAAATCCACATTTTAAAAGAAAAAACAACAGAGGACACTCAAATTGAATTAAGATAATTGCGCATGTTAAATAATTAATTTGGTATTATGTATTAAAATATTTTTGAACGGTCTGCTTTCACGTGAATTAAATTAAAAGTTTTGCTAAACTATAAAAACTAACTAAATTTCCTGGATGGGTAACCCCTCGTTTTGCAGAAATAGGCCAACGTTAAAAATCCTTAACCAAACCAAACGTTTATAACTATGGTGAATATGTTGTTAAATTCAATCTATACATATTAAATATGAACTGCTTAAAGAGTTAAACGTCAGTGAAATAAACGAATATTAATCTTACTTGTTTATATAACCAGTATAAAACAATATAACTTTCATTCTCAACTGGTTTTGGATAACTTTTGGACTTTTGGATTACGTTGAAAACGGTTTATCTGAAAAAAAAAATCCTTTAAAAACGAATTTACGTAAGCGACTCGTTTCTTCGTACAAAAAACTATATTAACTTCGTTCGCCATTTCGGAATGCACAAAGTGAAATTCTGACGGTCTGACCTACTAGATTTTTGCTGATTGAACTATAAATCTGACTGTCATCGAGCAAAAGACGGTTTCGTTGATTAGATATGCGATTCATGGCACCGGATCTTCCGTTCTCCTACATGTTTGGAATTCTCACTCTTTTTCTTCAAGTATTTTGCACTTATTTACCATGACTTTTACGTACCCTTTCAACATTTTCCCTTTTTTTCCCTTTGTGATAGATGCAGTGAAAATTGGGTTCAAACTCATTTGGTCAAAAAAAATTGCACTTTTCACTTTTTTAAATTATGAAGAAATGCTCATTTAATTTTTTTGCTTTGCTGGTTTATTGCGTACCTCAGTGTCTAATTAACATAAAAAGTTTAGGGTTACATGTTTAGTAGTTTTCTAGATATTGCTTTGCAAACCTGGATGTAAACATTTTTTTATGCAAATTTTGGCAATTTGTAAAGCTCAATCCTCGAAAAAGCCATTCTCCGATTTTCTTTATTTTAGCCTCATTAAAAGAGCTAGTCGTATTCTTTAAAAATATCAATTTTGTTTTGTGGGACGTTTTCGTATAAGGCTTCAAAAAATGTATGAAAATTGATGACTTAAGCCTATTGCTAATAGGTCATTCCTGATTATCAGACAAGTCCAGTAAAGGGTGGGCTATTTTTTTATTTTGCAAGTAATTTTAAGCTAATTTAAGTTGTTTTTTTGGTGTATTGGGATATATATGGTACTATAAGATATAGCCTAAAGTGCATATGGTTAAACAAAGGATTACATCTTCATGATCAACTGGTAAAAAGGGTGTCTGTTCCCTAATAACCAATGCATATAATGCTGCCACGTTCACTGAAAATTGTCACACATATTTGCATCCATGACTGAACTTGCATGATAATCAAGAATAACCCATTCGCAATGGTCTTAAATCTTCAAATTTCGTAGCTTTTTTAATGCTTTATTAGAACCGAGTCTAATAAACCAAAATGATATTATTACAGATGACAACTTATAATTAGAGAAAAAAATTAAGAAAATCAAAGGATGTCGTTTTTAGATATCGAACTTTAAAAATGGCTTACGTTTTCATGATAATTGTTTTGCAGACTGGTGATGAAAATGTTGGCCATATTTAAACTTAAATGTCTGAAAAAGCTATCGTTTGATTTTCTCGATTTTTTTCTCTCATAAAAAGAGCTAATCATCAGTTGTTAATAAGCATTTCATCCTACTTTAGTAAAAGTGAATGTTGCAACTTTTTTTGATAAACTGAGTTTGAACTAAGTTTAATAATTTTTTTGCAGCCTTATACGAAAAAATCCAAAAACCAAACTTGATATTCTTAAAGATGACGACTAGCTCATTTCATGAGGGTAAATAAAGAAAATTGAAGGATTAATTAAAAATTGCCGAAATTTGCATTAAAAAATGTTTGCATCCAGGTTTGCCAAGCAATATCTGGAAAACTACTAAACATGTAAACCTAAACTTTTTACGTTAATTAAACACTGACGTACGCAATAAACCTGCAAAGCAAAAAATTTAAATGAGCATTTCTTTATACCTGTCAAAAAGTGAAATTTGCAATTTTTTTTTGACCAACTGAGTTTAAACCCAAGTTTCGCAGAATATTTAATCATATTTGGTAGAATTATTATCCTCTGCTAATCCCATATAGTGGAACTACTTTGCAAATTTTCAGGGTGATAGCTTTACTAACCATGTAATTATAACATGTCAAACATGGTCAACCGTTTCGGTTTCACAATGCAACACTTTTGTGAGTTATACTTTAAAATCGCTAACGGCCCTGATATTTGAAATTTTTAACTCATTTTTTCAGACATTTATGTCAATAGTATGAGAATTAGGCCACAAATAAAATTTCAGCGTACCAGTTGACATGGAATCAACCAGTTTAGTTTCGAAAACGGACATGTATTTTTGGACGTTGTTAAGTGGCATGATTTTATTAATTATACATAAACGTACAAAACTTACCTTTTTTTCTGGCTAAAATGGTCCAAAAATAAGGTAGAGCAAAAGGCCAGTCCAACGGTTGTCTTCAATGTTCTCCAAAGGAATGGAAAACATTTATGGCAAATTATCAGTGCACTTTCTAGTCCCTGGTTTATGTAGGTATATTGCTAGGCCAGATGTGGGAAATTGCAATCTTTTGTTTTGTTTGGCATACAGGTGACACACCTGTGACATACAGGTCAAAGTGTACGTCGGTTTGAATCCTTTGAAATAGTTGAATCGGGCCGCCTGCAAAGTTTATTAAAGGGTAGCCTACAAAATGCCCCCTCAAATTCCATGACCAAACTAATTCCTAACTTGCTAAGACAGTACCAAGCCTGTTATGAAAAAAAACTGCATTTTCCCTGAATTTTCACGTCCAAAATACAAAGTCCAGACTTTCCAGGTCCTATTCAAACATAAATCTGTTCTTTAATACTGGCCGGACACTTTAAGGTAATCCCGGACACTTTAAGTGTGACACCGGCGCCTGCAGTCGAGTGGTTGCGCTCTCACCTCTCGACTCAAAGTTTGCGGGTTCGATTCCCGGCCGAGGTCGGTGGGAAATTTTGGATGGGCGATTTCCCCAAGTGGCGGCTCCTTCGGATGAGTTTAAACCGAGATATTTATTCTAGGCAAATTTCTAATTTTCTAGGTTGGTGTGGGATACCCATCATCAAACCCCCTGGCTTTGATAAGCCCTCGTGTTGCAGATATAGGCTGACGTTAAAATTCTTAAACAAACAAACAATGGAAAAATGGCGAAATTTAAGACAACTAGAATAAGTTATAAATTGTAGGCTGCCGAAAACGGACGTTTCTTTCCTAATATGGTTAACGCATGCTGGGGCCACAACTTGCTGATATCACCTCGTCTAATTAGCCCCAACCTTTTTATTTAGTGCTTTTATTTAAATTGCATTTCTGCGATGGCACGTTTAACATACGAATAGGTGTTAATAAATATTAGTTATGGTATTGATAGGTTGAATTTGTGGAAAAAACGGATCATGGGTCTGCCATTTTTGCGAACCAGTATTATCGATGAAGGCAGGTATCCTTTGAGGGGGCATGTTAGATGGGTAATTTTCCAAGACTGGATCTGGATCTTATATCTATAACTCACTATACTAATAATAAACCCAGAATCTTAAATTTGAACGTAAACAAATCTGGATTTTTATTCTTCTGTCCCTGGGTCCCAGGGAAGGAACACACCCTTGTTATGAAATAATATAGGCGCCCATTAAAGCGCATTATAATCTAGAAATGTCTCAATGCAATAATAAATCTAAAGAAAAGTTATACTGATTTTGTTGCTTTTAAAGTTTTCAATTTTTTAAAAAAATAATTAAATCATCCATTTCCGTTTCAGATTTCAATACAACGAATATTGTTGATACGTTGTCAATGCATGTCAACAATTATTAAAAAATAAATGCAGAAAGTGTTATGTATTTACATGTAACAGAACATTTTGAGCATACAGAAGATGCTGTTTTGTAAATATCTGCAAGGGGCTGATGGAGGTTTGTCATTGACTCCTTCAGTTTCCAGAAACGCTAAAACCAAATAATTGAATAGTCGAATAATCCAACTGTTTTAATTTAATTTAACGCATTATCAACATGGGTAATGCTGAACAACGGAGGAAGCATTTAGTTCGAAAAGATGGTGGAGGCGGCTCAATGCCAAGACACAACATCGTAATTGTATCAAATTACGTGTTGTTGTGAAATATTGCACTTAGAAAACATGCTCACATCTCTATCATACTTTTGCCAAGGAAATTGGAAGCTGCACTTAGGGAGACAACCATAAGTGACCGCAAGATTTTTCTGTGAAATGTTGTCCATAATGCTCGTCCATACGTCTTCTTTTTGATGTCAAAGTTTCATGGCAGGGAATTAACTGGGCTGCGCAGCAATCAGACCTGCTTGTATTTCTTGAAAAGGTTTACTGTTAACAATAAGCAGTGTGCTTACACTATCGTCTTCTCTTGATGGAAGACTCCCTTGATGGGCAGCCTTATTGCAGATGGCCATCCCTACTTTAGCTTAATTTCTAAAAAAAAAGTCCAACCACCGTTATTAGTCTGACATGGGCGATCCAGTTGTTGAGACTTGTAGAAGTGCGTAATGAAAAATATAGTGGGCTTTGTCGACGTCATCGGTGACATTATTTCGCTTTGAATGATCCTTTTTTGTGCGCGGCGTGCCTCGCAAGTGCGTGTTATCGCCAGCGGCTTAAGGTCAGGTCTGGATTGTGTTAACAGTGGTTGATTACAGCCTTTCAAATGACTGTTGGAAATAGCCCATGGTCAGGACAACATTGTGGCTTGTGGAATTAGGATGTTAGGAAGGTGACATTGTGGTGTTAGTTGCAGCTGACGAATGCGCTGGTTTTACTACATGTTAGTTTTAGCTTTTTTAGGGATGATCATTTTTAATGCCATTAAACAAAGCATTTGTATGCTTTTTCTCTTTCTGCTTTCTTTCTAAAAGTAAAATAAAATTGCTTGAATTTTAATATTTGTCGGTTCCGTTTCAAAAAATTGCACGTGTATTTCTAGGGACAAAACTAAAAAATGTACGATTTTCAGAAACTGCTAATACCTGTTTGTGAACTTAGAAGAAAGATATTGACCCAAAGAGTGACACAATTGCCATCTATCAGATGGATTATTAAGTTCTTTTATTGTAGTTTTAATCATTAATAGAGGAGTGTTTGTTGAACAATTTCATGGTGATATTCTCAAACTCACGCTTTTTGACTTGTCCCTTTAAAAATACATATTCAAAATGTAAGAATTGGTAAAAATGCATGCATTCAAATACATTTTTTATTTCTGCATTTCTTTTATTATTATTTTATAAATTATCTATGTGGCTTTTATGTTTGTAAAATGTGCTTCGAAGCAGTTCAAGGAAAAGTTGAATCACTTGTGCTTTTAGTTAATTGTTAAACAT
>JAQGBN010000136.1:0-10414 GCA_034698465.1 Tachypodoiulus niger | reverse complement strand
ATTTTTAAAATATATTAACGTGCAAATACGTATGAAATGAAACTTGCGTTACGTAGCTATATATTAGAAGTAATTTAAACAATTTATTTTATCTAAAAAACTTAAATACTTAGGCCGTGCATGTCGCTGCAAGTTTTTATCATTACTGGTCCTATACCCAGGGCTAGGGTCGCTGGCCCCTTAAAATAGTAATAGTTTTACGATATTTGTGTCATTTTTAAGTTGATATTGTTTTTGAAACACACTGAACATTTATTGCAGATTAATAAAGTAAATTATTTGTAATAAGTTAAATATGCAAGCTTAATGTAGTATACAAAAACAACCACTAATTGTTAAATGATTTCTGAAGCTTTTTCTACAGGTTTTTATTTGGAATCTTTCAATATGTTTGAATTTGAAATACTAACTTAAATCAATTTATGTGTAAATAAATTTTCCAATACGTCCTACCTGCTTTCTTTTGATCAACTGCACTGTAGAAATTCTTAATGGCATGATGGAAATCATTTTTATATCTAGGTTCCACAATAATTTGCTTGTGCTCCCTGATTTTAAGCCAAATGCCATTGCCCTGTAGTAAAAAAGAAAATACACTTAAAATCTAAAGAATACGATGGTTTTGAAAATCACTGTAAATAAAACATCACATATTTTATAAAATGCACTAAAAAGTAATCCGTGGTTCTGCTACATCTTACAACTCACAGCAATAAAATAAATATGTTAATGATTGTTGAAAAATATTTACCTTCCACCTTGACTCGAGCTTGTCAAGAATGGAATACGATGTTACAAAACAAAGCAGGCCATGAGGAACTACCTGAAATATTAAATATTAGCTAAATTAATGGAATGTTTTTCAAACTTAATGGATCCACTGGATCAGGGCAAATCTAAAGCTGTCTATTAATTTTTTAATATTAATAATGGTCTGTCACTCACCTTCCTTTTTAAAATAATTTAAACAATTTCAATATAATTTATTTCTAAATTATAAATTAGTAAAAAACAATAATATATCATAAATGTACCATAAATCAATCCTCTGTCATTGTCAGGGCACTATTTTGCCTTTCATGCATTGTGCTCAAAAACCCACAACTTACCAACCAAAAAGCAAAACAATATTTTAAATTTCACAAACATTTCTTTGACCTAATATAATTTAAATTTTAATTTAATTCAACTCAACTCATTACTGTTAGCAAGGATATGCAATGTGGTAAGGATGTACTCCATCAAATTAGTTTATTTGCTGGTTACCACTGCATCCATGTTATTAATTGGTTGCGGGATTTAAGTAGCACTATTGTTAAATGAGAGAATATTTCTCTAACCGCCACAGAGGACCCCAGTGTTCTCTTGAGAAATATACATAAGGGAAGACAGTAGAAAAGGGGACTAAGACAATTACAAGCTTAACAGTAACAAACAAAAACGATTACAATCTAAAAAAGAGCCACACAAATCACAGGTGTTTCATCTGTGTATGTTACATGTTTCATTACATCTGTTTACAACTTAACTGATGAAACCATTGATTTTGAATAGAAGATTGATGTATTCTTATCTACACTGATCAGGTGTTCATTTTGACCTATGTTATGTTTAGTTACATAACCATTTTGTCACAGTTTAAATAATAGGTTTTGATATTTTAAGTTTATTGTCTTTCTATTTTTTAGTATATGGTCAACGTTTTTGTTTTGAATCTTTACTCGTAATACATTGGTAAATTTGAACGCTTATACCTTGATATAAATAGATTACCTTGCATATTTCCAACACAGCATTACCAACTTCATCTTGAAACTCGCATTTTTCCGTGTTAGCATAGCATGCATTTAAGCAGTACTTGCTTGGACCCTCACTAATAGCTCCAACCCAAATCTAAAAACAATCAAGAATCTATTAATATAACAAAAAAAAAGAATCGTCACAATAAAATAGGCAATTTGAATTGTGAGAAATGAATTCTTCAAAAGTGTATGATGATTTCGTATTTTTGTAAGTTATACTTAATTTATCATCAACTACTATTTAACTTCAAATTGCATCAATTTCAAAATGCATTTAAATTTGAAACTTCAACCACTATCAGTATTGAATACATTTCTGCCAAAACATCAAGTTAGCAATAGAAAAAATTATTAAAAATGTGCAAAATTTTACATTACAAATATGGATAATTTCATAGCATCTAATGGGCTTAAAATACTAACATTTTGCTAGAATAATTCTTGATCCTTAAAAACTACAAAATATGCTGGATTTTTTTATCCTGGAAAGCTAAATTTTCACTTTATTTTATCAATAACTAGCCTACAAATTACATCCAGTGTATGATTACGTTAGCAAAAATGATTGTTTGATGTGCTATGAAATTAAAAAGCATTATATGTGACCTAATGTTAAAATCAATGCTATCGTCTTGATTTGGCATTGTTACTGTTTTACTATATAATTGTTAAAGCATAAACGTTATTTTATAACAAATGTCATTTAATTTTACCCTTTGAAATCCTTACATTTAAAAATTATGGTTTAGTACACAATCTGCATCAAGATTGTACAGAGTATCTTTCATTGTGCATACGCCTGAGCAGTTGAAAGTTATACCACTAACAGTGATCCGATCATTGCCATAATTCATTATAAAAGTCACTTAACATCACAGTTTTGCAGGTTTACGAACCAATAGCCGATGTACTGGAAAAGAAATCGAGACGTTATATGCTAAAGTGATGAAAGAACTGAAAACGAAACATCATAGGAAATTGCATAACTAAAAATGGAAACCAGGAAGAGGTGGTCATTGTAGGCAGGTTTTGTTTATGAAAATAGAATCAAGTGGGAGATTGTCTTGTGCAGTGTTTTCAAGAAGCTGCTTTACACATATAATGCAGCCTAAACGCTGTCTGTACAGATGCATACACCCAAATTGCCTGCAATGCCACCAGATCAACTACATCCTCTGCAGTTAACATTGGAACGCTCAGTCCAAGCTGTCAAAACATTTTCTGGAGCAGACTGTGGATTGGACCATAAACTTCTTGTATCCACAATCAAAGTAAAAGTGTTGCTTTATCAAAACGAATGCTTCACCAAAGAAGTTTGTTGCTGTTTTAAATGCAATCAATGTGAATAACATTTCATCTGCTAGACACCCCCCAAAAAGAAACCTGACAAACTATGTCAAGATATCCTATTGACAATTATCAATGGGGTCAAAGAAGCAAAGAAGTTAAAAAATGGCTGTCATTAAAGACCATCAACAGTGTAAACCAATGCAGAATTTTCAAAGCAGCCCGGAGGCTAAATGCAGCATTTCAAATAGCAGCAATAGAGGACAAAGAAGGATATTAAGATGCAAGATGCAACATTTTAAAGAGGCATCTAGAAAGGGGCATACCAGAGAGATCTTCGCACAAATAAAAAAGGTATTAACTTCCTTTTCTAAACTTAAAAAACCAAGAGGCAATCAGGAGAGATCTAACTGACCAGGACGGTATTAGGAACTGATGAAAAAAATACACCAAAGAGCTGTATACAAGCACAAGCAACATTGGCATAACTCATGATGAACCAGTAAAACTAGAGCTCCTCATTATACAAATTGTTGAATGGGCATTAAAACAGTAGCCAAAAAATTAGGTGCTTAGCACAGATTGTATTTCAGCAAAAAATGCTAAGACCTATTCCACCAATGGCAATCACACTGATCTTCCATAAGATCTGGAAAACTTGTAGGTAGACATGGGAATGACTGTGCAGTGTGAGTGACTGTTTAAACCACCATACAATTGCCTTGATCTCACATGCAAGTAAATTTCCCTTGAATATTTAATTAGAAATGCTTATGACCAGTTGTCATAGCAAAACTGGGATGACTCATAAGTACACTTCTGGAGTGTTCGTGGTAGCCACGTCCACATCTCGAACTTGATCAAAATCGTATAGAAAACCAGTGAATATCAAAAACTGTATTTCTGTTTCATTGATTATAGCAAAGCACTCAACTACATCAACCATGACTAGCTATGGAAAGTCTTGAAGTCATTGAGAGTACCAACTACACCTGGTCCAGTTAATCGTATTGCTATTTACAGACCAAGAGGTCACTGTTCGTACACAGCAGGGAGATACTATATGGTTTAGAATTAGGGAAAATATCAGGTAATAGTTAATTGATTGGCATGAAGATTAGTGGCAGAAATACCAATATTCTCTGCTGTCCAGACAATAGAAAATTAATTGCAGAAACTAAAGATGACCTGAAAGACCTTATATTAAAAGTCAAAAAATTCAGAGAAAATATGGGTATTCACCAGTATTGCCAGGAGCACTGTTTTCCAGCAAAATTCAAAGGAACTAAGCCACTAGTTACGTGAATATTTAACTAGTCTTGGGTCAAATTTTATGAACAACTGTTCATAAAATTTGACTTATTCTATTTCAGTTAACCAATTGAGATAAAGTAAAAAGATTAACTCATTAAATTTGGTGCCAAATTCAATTCAAAAAGGATAGATTCATTCAAAAGGAATCGATTAATGAAGGTATCACTTGCTTGATAAGATTGTAATAGCAATCAAATTATTATCAATCTGTCATCACTTTTTTTTATATTTTTTTAAGGTTTTAGGAGAAATTTTCGAGATTTTCAGATGAATCTGGCAATACTTTACCTAAATATCAACAAGACCCTAACGACAGCTGAAGATTAAAGAGTTAAAATAACCTTAGATAATTAGGAGATTTAACGTGTTAATGAATTTTTTTTCTTAGTTCCTAAATTCACCAATGCATTAAATATAGTGCTGAAATAAAACTGCAAATGACAATTGGTTGTAGCACGATGCTAAGCATGCACCAAATTTGGAAAAACAAAGATATCAGCCTTACAACTAAATTGCAGGCTGTCTGTGATATTCTTTTTCTCATTTTTATGTATGGATGCAAAAGCTTGCCACTTAAAAAGCCTGATCAAAAGAAGATAGATGAGAGATGCTTTCCAGCTGTGTTACTGGCAAGGCTATTAAGAATGCCATGAATTGCAATAATGGTCACAACAGGGACGTGCTAGAGATTTCATTTAATCTTTACTTACTTTTTGCCTACAATTTTTTAATGTTAAGACTTAAAAATAGAATGACTAAAGGTTGAAGCATAAGACAGGAAAGCATTGCAAAAGCCAGCTCATTAAATCACTGAGTCGGATTCAACTTAATAGATAGCATCATTATCATCAGACACCCAGTATTTAAAAAATTCAAAATTTGATGCACAATTTATAAAATTAAAACGTTTAAATGTCAACTTCTGAATGAATTTTTTTACTACTTTAACAGTATTTAATAACCAAATGAAAGGCACGAACAAATTTTGTGTAAAGAATAATTGCGTTAATATTACTTTAATTTATTTTTGTTAAATAAATGCCAAAATTGCTTCAAAGACAAAACATGATTAGGCAGAAAAATTATAATTAAAATTACTATTGAAATAATGATGTTCATAATAAATTTTATTAAAATGCTGCAGATTAATTTATTTGAAAATCTTTACCACAAATGTTTAACTTTCTCAAAATTAAAAATAAAATACGTTTCCACATTTAAAAAGAACAAATAGTGAATTTTTATGAAACTAAAATTTTTAGAAAAATGTTAAATAATGATAAGTAATAAATTAATACTTTATAAACTGTAAAAATATTTTATGTAGAACAACACTTATCGAGTATTTTGACGTACTGCATAATAGTTGTTCAGTTTTGGAGTTTACATATACTTGTATAAAAACAGTACATTAAACTATATTTAATCAAATGCCATGAATTAGTTACGTCTCTAAATTTGATGACCGGATGACCTGATTAAATATATTGACATTTGATAACATAATTCTTAAATATAGTTATCTAATACTAGTGACGTCTTTTTTACAAATGTCCTCAATTTAAATCATGGAAATTGAGTAATTAAATAGTATATGAAAGAAACAGTGCAATACCTGATCTTGACTGATAACGTGATCAGCTTGTAGGTTGTTTTTAAAGAGCACATCCAGTTCATATTGGAACGACACCATAGGAGAGAGAGTACCAGAAGTCAATATAAGCGAGTGTACGTCATCTTTAAAAGCATTAAATGCCACAGCAGGGTTGAGGCACCAAAAGTTGAGTGAGACGACGCTTTCATTATAATTAACTGAAGAAACATAGAAATAATATCAGCATCAACTCTTATCCTTGCTGAAAAATTATACAGTATTCACAAAGTATGCCCATGTTTCAAGGATGGCATAGATTAACTACATTGGTTGTTTAATATTTGGTGTATTTATGGAGTAAACAAAACAGCACATGCATGACTAAAAGATGCCATTGCTAAATCAAGTACATTTATGAATACCTGACATATCTAGGGTTGCCCGTGGGCAAACATACACATTAAATGTAGATGAAAAACATGCAATGATTTTGCAATGTTTTTATAATTCCTAAACTAATGCTATGTTAATTATAATGTCTAGGGCCAAGGAATTTTAAAATTAAAGTCGTCTTCATGTATATTACTTTATGTTTAATTTTGACAGTGTTATGAGAAAATTGACATTATTGGGGGCAAGCTAAAGCAACAAAATACAGAATAAGGAAAAGTTAAAGACAATAATATAACATAATAATAACACAATGGTAATACTAAACAAAAATGGAATAGGTTGGGGAAAGGGGATGGTTGATGACTAATTGGTTCTACAATGGACCAGATGGGTAGATCAGAAATTTGACTTTTAAACATTTATGGATGACAACTTTATCAATTTTTACTTACCTTTTCTTGCTTTTACCAAACTTGGTCCACTAACGTTCTGTTAGGAAGCAAATGCAAATTTCTACATTAATAAGTGACAAGTTATGTTCATACCTAGCAGCATGCAGTGTAAATGCCGTTTTTAAAAAAACATTTTCCAAAGTTTTTTAAAGTTTAAAACGATCCAGAAGACATTAGATTATGTAGAAGAAAGATTATTAGATTATTAAAAGAAAGCTAAGATGACATGGAACATAAAAATAACCAAACTAAAACATAACATGTTAAGGATCTATTTGTAATGATTTGGAAGGCTGAATAACACATATCAGCTGCATATGTGGTGCGAAGTAAGAAATTGGTCTCAGGTGTAAGGTCACCTCCATTCCTGTGGGGATTATTAGATGATCACTCATGGTTAATATCAAGTGCAAAGGTCACTTGCATTTTGATTATCTTAATCGAAATGCAAGGCGATGTAAGCAAGAAGGAGACAGGAAATGGGCAGTCTTGGCCTGGTTTTAGAGGTAAGCATTCCTGTGACAGTTAGGGTGGACCTCAAGCTGAGGTGGCACTTGATAAACAGTAAAATTGTAGCTTTATGTCTGCTTAGTTGTAAGAACTGGATGTTATGCCTGGCCTGATCCAATTGATGGTTGATTATGCTGTCAAGTGTTAGTTGTGATTGAAATATTCAGGAAAAATAAATTGTACATTTTTGAGCTTGTATGTAGAATAAATGTGACCTCATTTATCACCTTATGGAGTCCTTTGTTGACAGGTATCAGTGGAATCTTACATGGCTGAGGTGCAGGGCCGACAAGTGCGAACAAAAAACAAGCAAGGCCTGATTGTTTATAGTACGCAGTTGTCTGTAATGGAAAAAAATAATATGGACATTGTTATAGACAGACCTGATGATTTGGACAGTCAAATAGCTCATCGGTTGATAGCCATGATTAAATTCTATGGGTTTGTCAACTAGTGCTTTATGGATTGCTCAATCGGGAGAAGATGAAGCCGCTTTGCTGAGATCGGATGTAGAAATGGCAGCAGAATGTGACATTAACATACCATGGGGGTATTTGGGTAAGAAGGCTTTAGGATGGGTGAAGGTGCAACAAGCAATTACTGTCACCAGAGTCAATAAAAGATTAAGCGGTTTTGGGAATGGCATTGAAACATCTGCTGCTACACCCCTATTTTGGAACAGTGCTACTCGGAAGTCAGATATCAAGTGGACATCAGGGAAACAAGGATAAGCTACCAAGATATAATGGACTAATGAATGCGTTCAAATGTATTGCTTAACTTGAGGCTGTGATGAGAGTGGAGCATATTCCACTCGATAAATTGGCTCATCAATTGCATGCTTACTTGACAGAAAATGCACATAAGTGATTCCACGTACAAGAGAGGTTACTTATGGAGGTGTCTTGGAAGATGCTTAAAGATCTGCTGCTGGCATATTTTCAGACGTCACGAAATGATGCAAGAAAGTGGCAGGCTTTGCTTATAAGATGACAAGGGACGACAAAGGCAGTTCAGGCATATCTGATGGATATGGAGATGCTGAGCCATCTGGCGGATCTGGAGATGTTGGAGGCGGCAAAATAGGAGCACACCATAAATGGACTTTTGCAGTACTATCAAGATCATGTTCCAGGACATGTTTTGCCGGATTTCCTTGCTCTACGTCGGATGCTTATGTACCTGGAAGTGTCTTTTCGGCAATGCCTGGTGAGGGAAACCAATGCCTTACATGTGGAAGAAGATGGGTGGAGCAAGTATGGCAGTAGTGAATCATAGAGTGTAATATAGCACACCAGAACCCAGCGAATTGACTAAACCGCAGTATGTTCAATGGCAGATTACTGGCAGATTGAACTGATTCGAATGTGGAAAGATTTGACATGTCCCATGTTATTTCCCAAGAGTTAGACAACAAGTGATCTGACAGAAAAAATCACAAGGTATATTGTCACCCGTGGAGATAAATTGTGTCACAATGACGACACATGTTATTTGTCTTATTCTTTATATTCGTCATGATTTCGTCGTTTATATTGAGGTGATGGATCAAGTAGTGTTGGCATCAATTGATACAAGCGCAGTGATTTCTGTGATTACGAAGCAAATAGTAGAACAATTAAAATTAAACATGGTTCCATTGCAGGCGGGTGTTCGGCCATAAATGGACGCATCACGAAGGGTGGTTCCCAGTATGGGGCAATAAAAATGGAAACGACTTGTTTGGACAGGCAGTTGGACAGGTTCTAAGTAATACCATAGCAATCAGAAATGATATTGTTAGGAAAGGATTTTTGTCAGCTGTTAATTTAGCGATTGTGCCAAGGGCAGCACATTTGTATTATGAGTATCAACCAGAGAAGTGCATTAGGTTTATAGAAGCGGAGAAAGGTGTAGAGAAATCAGATAGAGGAATGTGGGTGTGGAGAGAAGGAAGGTGCAGAGTTGTCATTGTCAGCCTTTCTAGTGGCAGTAGCATGCACGGCAACATTGCCCCCATGTTCCTCTATGATGATTTGCTTCTTGGGACTCCGATGGGTCAGCAATGTTTCATAACCCTGATGGAACATGGGTTATAAGCGTCTAAACTGGCAACAATAATTTTTGTATGCGAAGGGCCACAGGGCCGACAGTATCAAATAGGAAATTTGACATCTAAGCCTTATACAGTTAGAGCGGTTGAAATTGTGGGAAAAGTGACTTAATGGGACAACTCCTAGTTGCAGGGCATTTTCAGGTTTTTTAAAATGACTTTTGGATTGTGCAATGCACTAGCGACAATGCAGAGGGGACTGGATCAGGTCCTTGTGCATTTATAATGACAATGCTGTTAAGTTTGTTTAGATGATATTATCGTATCTGGTAAAACTTTAAAATTATTGCAGCATTTTTGCAGCATTTGCGTGCAGTGTTTGCAGTGTTTGCAGATTGACAATATAACTTTAGATTGCAACCTAAAAATGTTTCTTTGAGTTTTCTGATGCTCAGTATCTTAGGCATGTAGTGGGGAGAACTAGAGGAACTACAGGTGGTGGATCAGGAAAAGATCAAGGCAGTGCCCGAGTTTCCGCAGCCAGATTCTCAAACGGCAGTGAGAACTTCTTCAGGCCTTGCAGGATGCTACCGTAGATTTATTAAGGATTTTGCTACAATAGCTCGATTTTTGATTGATTTGACGAAACAATTGGTGTCATTTCGGTAGTCAGGGTGTCACTCGTCTCTTCGCCTGTGCTGCAGATGTTTGATCCCACTTTACCATTGTCGTTAAATACAGATGCATCCACCATTGGGTTGGGGCGGTTTTGTATTAAGGAGAGCGAAAGATACAAGGAGTTTTGGCAAGCCACGCATTGTCACCGGCAGAGTCGAGGTGTACCATTACTGAGAAACTTCGACATTATCTGTTCCTCCAGCCGTTTATGGTGGTAACAGACATCATGCCCTATGTTATTTGCATGGGTTGAAAAATCCGTTTAATTGGTTGGGTCTATGAGCTGCAAAGTTAGGGGAATTTTAATTTGCTGTGAAGTACAAAAAGGGGGTATATACAGAGATATGGACTG
>JAQGBN010000135.1:0-10418 GCA_034698465.1 Tachypodoiulus niger | reverse complement strand
GCCTCTTGCTAATTGCCTCTTGCCTCATGCCTGTTGCCTCTTGCCTTTGCCTCTTGCCTTTTGCGTTTTGCCTCTTGTTTATTGCCTCTTGCCTCTAGCCTCTTGCCTCTTGCCTCTTGCCTCTTGCCTCGTGCCTCTTGCCTCATGCCTCATGCCTTATGTTTATTGCCTCTTGTTTATTTCCTATTTCGACTTTCGTCCTTTGTGTTGCCTGTTGCCTCTTGCCTTTTACTAATTGCCTCTTGCCGCTTGCTACTTTCGTATTTTGACTTTCTTTAGTATTTCGTCTTTTGACTTTCTTTCGTCTATCGTCTTATAACTTTCTTACTCATTTCGTCTTTCGTCTTTCGCCTCCTTCCTCTTGCCTAATGCCTATAGCCTCTTGTCGGTTTCGTCTTTTGTCTTTTGTCTTTCATCTTTTATCCTAGAACTTCCTTTTGTCTTTGGCCTTTCTTTAGAATATATATCTTTCCACTTTCTTTAGTCTTTCGTCTTATGACTTTCTTTTGTATTTCTTATTTCTTATCTTGTTTTTCGTCTTTCGTCTTATGCCTTTAATTATGCATTTTTGTTCTTGCTTCTTACCTCTTGCCTCCTTCCTCTTACGTCTTTTATCTTTCATCTTTCGTCGTTTGACTTTCTTTAATTTTTCGACTTTATTTTGTATTTTTTCTTTTATCTTTTGTCTTTCGTCTTATGTCTATAGTCTGTCAACTTTAATTTTTCGTCTTTCGTCTTATGACTTTTTTTCGTATATCGTCTTTTGTCTTTGATTTTTAATCCTGCCTCTTGCCTCTTGCTTTTTGCCTCTTGCCTCTTTCCTTTTGCCTCTTGCTTATTGCCTTTTGCTTCTTGCCTTTTGCCTATTGCCTCTTGCTTATGATTATTGCCTCTTTCCTTTTGCCTCTTGCCTCTTAACTCTTGCCTCTTGCCTCTAGCCTATTGCCTTTTGCCATTTGCATCTTGTTTCTTGCCTCTTTTCTCTTGCGTCTTTTAACTTCCGTCTTTTGTCTTGCATCTAGCCACTTGCCTCATGCCTCTTGCCTATTGCCTCTTTCGTCTTTCATATTTAGTCTTTCGTCTTTTGCCTTTAATTATTAGTCTTTTATCTTGCCTCTTACCTCTTGCTTTTTGCCTCTTGCCTCTTGCCTCTTTCGTTTTTTGTCTTTCGTTTTTCGACTTTGTTTTGTCTTGTCTTTCGACTTTTGTAAGTATTTAATTTTTCTAATTTTTAGTCTTTCGGTTTGCTTTCGCCTTTCGTCCTTCGACTTTCTTTCGCCTTTCGACTTTCTTTCGTCTTTCAACTTTCTTTTGCATTTAGCAATTAGTCCTTAGTCTTTTGACTTTCTTTAGTATTACGTCTTTTGAATTTCTTTCTCTTGTATGTCTACTTTTTTCGTCTTTTTAATTTTTTTTCGGATTTTATATAATGTCTTTAGTAATTCCTCTTTTGTTTTTCGTCTTTCGACTTATGCTTTTTATTGCTTGTTGCCTTTTGCTTCTTGCCTCTTGCCTCTAGCTGCTTGCCTCTTGCCTTTTGCTTCTTGCCTTTTTCCTCTTTCCTCTGACCTCTTGCCTCTTTTCTTTTGCTTCTTGCCTCTTGCTTTTTGCCTCTTGATTCTTGCCTTTTGCCTCTTGCCAGTTGCTTCTTGCCTCTTGCCTCTCGCCTCATGCCTCATGTCTCTTGCTACTTGCCTCTTTTCTCTTTCGTCCTTTGTCTTGCACCTTGCCTCTTGCCTCTTGCCTTTTTGTTCTTTCGTCTTTTCACTTTTTTTTGTCTTTCGTATTATGATTTTTTTTAGTATTTCGTCTTTAGACTTTTTTTCGTTTTTCGTCTTTCGACTTTCTTTCGTCTTTCTTTCGTCTTTTGACTTGCTTTCGTCTTTCGTCTTTTGTCGTTTGTCTTTCGACTTTATTTTGTATTTCGTCTTTCGACTTTCTTTCGTCTTTTATTATATGTCTTGCCTTTTGTCTTTTGCCCCTTGCCTCTTGCCTCTTGCTTGATGCCTCATGTCTCTTGCCACTTGCCTTTTTTTCTTTTTTCTTTCGTCAAGCACTTTGCCTCTTGCCTCTTGCATGTTTTGTCTTTCGACTTTCTTTTGTATTTCTTCTTTCTTTGTTTCTTTTTTGTTCTTCGTCTTTCGTCTAATGCCTTTAATTATGCGTTTTTTATCTTCCAATTACTTTTTGCCTTTAGCCTCTTGCCTCTTGCCTCATGCCTCATGCCTCATGCCTTTTGCCTCTTTCCTCTTTCCTCTTTCCTCTTTCCTCTTTCCTCTTTCGTCGTTTGTCTTGCCTGTTTCCTCTTGCCAATTGCCTAATGCTGCTTGCCTCTTTCGTCTTTCGACTTTCTTCAGTATTTCGTCTTTCGACCTTCTTTCATCTTTCGTCTTTAAACTTTCTTACTCATTTCGTCTTTCGTCTTTCGCCTCTTGCCTTATGCCTCTTGCCTCTTCCCTCTTTCCGCTTTCGTATTTCATCTTTCCTCTTTCGTCTTTATTCTTTGGACTTTTTTTGTATTTCGTCTTAAGACTTTCTTTTGTCTTTCGTCTTAAGACTTTTTTCAGTATTTCGTCTTTCAACTTAAGACTTTCTTTTGTCTTTCGTCTTAAGACTTTTTTCAGTATTTCGTCTTTCGACTTGCTTTAGTCTTTCGTCTTTCGACTTTCTTTTGCATTTCTTCTTTCTAATTTTGTTATTTGTCTTTTGTTTTATGCCTTCAATTATGCATCTTTACTCTTGCCTCTTACCTCTTGCCTCTTGCCACTTGCCTTCTGCCTCTTTCCTCTTTTGTCTTTTGTCTTGCTTTTTGCATCTTGCCTCTTGCCTCTTGTGTCTTGTATCTTGCCTCTTTCGTCTTTCATCTTTTATCTTTTGTTGTTCGACTTTCTTTCATTTTTAGATTTTTTTGTATTTCTTCTTTCTTTTTTTGTTTTTCGTCTTTCATCTTATGCCTTTAATTATGCGTCTTTAATCTTGCCTCTTACCTGTTGCCTCTTGCCTCTCTTGTCTTTCGTCTTGCTTTTTGCATCTTGCCTCTAGCCTCTTGCGTCTTTCATCTTTTATCTTAAGACTTTCTTTTATCTTTTGACTTGCTTTCGTATTTTTCTGCATCTTTTGTCTTTTGTCTTTATTGTTCGTCATTAATTTTTTGTCTTTCTTTTTGCCTCTTGCCTATTGCTTTTTGCCTCATGCCTCATGCCTCTTGCCTCTTGCTTCTTGCCTGCTGCCTTTTGCATCTTGCCTCTTGCCTCTTGCATTTTGCCTCTTGCCTCTTGCCTTTTGCCTCATGCCTCTTGCCTTTTGCCTATTGCCTCTTGATTCTTGCCTTTTGCCTCTTGCCTGTGGCTTCTTGCATCTTGCCTCTTGCCTCTTGCCTAATGCCTCATGTCTCTTGCTACTTGCCTCTTTTCTCTTTCGTCTTTTGTCTTGCAACTTGCCTCTTGCCTCTTGCCTTTTGCCTTTTTCGACTTTCGTCTTTTCACTTTCTTTCGTCTTTCGTCTTATGACTTTATTTAGTATATTGTCTTTAGACTTTATTTTTGTTTTTGTGTCTTTCGACTTTCTTTCGTCTTTTGTCTTTCGTCTTTCTTCTTTAGTCTTTCATCTTTTGTCGTTCGTATTTCATCTTTTATAGTTTGTCTTTCAACTTTATTTCGGATCTTTCGTCTTTTATTATTTGTCTTACCTTTAGTCTTATGTTCCTTGCCTTTTGCCTCTTGCTTGATGCCTCATGTCTCTTGCCACTTGCCTCTTTTCTCTTTTGTCTTTTGTCAAGCACCTTGCCTCTTGCCTCTTGCCTCTTGCATCTTTTGTCTTTCGATTTTTTTTGTCTTTCGTCTTGTGTCTTTTTTTAGTATTTCGTCTTTCGTCTTTTTTCAGCTTTTGTCTTTTTACTTGCTTTTGTATTTTGTCTTTTGTCGATCTTCATTCGTCGTTCGTCGTTCGTTTATTATCTTTTGTCTTTTGTCGATCGTCTTTCGACTTTCTTTCATATTTCGTTTTTCGACTTTTTTTCGTCTTTCGACTTTCTTGTCTTTCGACTATCTATCGTCTTTCAACTTTTTTTTGTATTTCGTATTTATTATGTAGTCTTCCGTCTTTTGACTTTTGTCTTTCGTCTTCAATTTTTCATTATAACTTTTTTCTCTTACCTCTTGCCGCTTGCTGCTTGCTGCATGCCTTTTGCCTTTTGCCTCTTGCCTCTTGCATCTTGCCTCTCGCCTTAGGCCCTTAGCTTATTGCCTCTTGCCTCTTGACTTCTGCCTTTTAATCTTGCCTCTTGCCTCTTGCCTCTAGCCTCTTGCATTATGCCTTATGCCTTTTGCCTCTTGCCACTTGTCTCTTTTCTTTTTCCTCTACAACATTTTAGATCTTCGGTGGTCTATCTTTCCTTTCTTTGGTCCATTGACTGGCTAACCTTCTTCCAATTAAGACCCAAACCCTGTTGCTATGAGCCTCCAGGCCATAGGGTGCCAAGAAGGTTCTAGAAGGATTAAAAAGGTTCTAGAAAGCTCGACAAAAACCTGTGACGCTTTGACCCTGAGTGGGGTCAAGGGTCACCTTGATTAGGAATAAGGATTCGGGACGGGTTCTGGAATGCTGTAATGTATTAATGACTTGGGTGTTTGGAATGTTATATATTCTGGGATTGTGATCTATGCCTTGTGATATGATTTACCTGAATATCTTGGGGGCGCTGGGGTCCAGGTTGACGGTATATATAAGGGTGATTGGAATAGAGTGGGATGCGCATTTTTGATTCCACTCCTGGGTGGGGAGCATTGGCCATGCTTCCTTATTTTTGATCGTTATGAATGAATTTTGGTATTGTATGCCTGGATTGCCTATTGCCTAATGATCTTGGAACAATGTATTTGGATGATCTATGGATGGGATGATATAAGGTCTGTGTTGAATGATTTATTGATTTTGGTGGCCCCAAATTGGAAGATGTGTGAACTGACCCTTAACGATTATGGAGTTGATTAAGTTGTTGTTTTTAATTAACAATTTGTAATTTGATCTTGGATTTGAGCCAGTATGATGGCGGTTATTTACTGAATAATGAACTACGAATGAACTCTATTTAAATGATTTTTAAAAGATAGTGAATTGTTGTTTATGTATACAATGTTGAGAGATAATCTTTGGTGAGATTGCAATTGGATGTGCTTTGAGATTTGCCGATCATATGAAAATATATTTATCTAATGATTTTAACCAGTATTTTTAGTCTAATGGAATTATTGTTTTGTTGAACCCTTGGGAATTTTGTGTGGGGGCAATTGATGATATGGCCTAGTGACGGGGCTAACCCAAAACGTTACAATTGGTGCCGAAACCCGGGACCTCTCGCAATTGTCTCACACAATATTGCCATTTCACACATTGTTGCAATTTTTGGTGGGAATTGTTTGTTGTACGGAATTGTTATTGGTACATCCTTTCACATTAACATTATTGGTAGAAGCTCTGGTGGAGAACTGGATCCTCACCTACCCCACTGTGCTTTTTGTAGGTTAGAAATTGATTTTGGGGGATTTGTATTGTCTTTATTGAGATGTATTGCCCTTGGTGATAGTTTTGGACTGATTCCTGTGCTGTGTTTGACGGGGTTTGACTTGGAATTTCTTCTGGGGGGAGTATAGTATATTTAGGTAATGTGGCGTCAATGGGGAATGGGGGGAGCTACGTTTAATTAGTGGCTTGATAGCGTCCCATCGATCTTTGACTACCTGCTAAATTTAATAGGGAGATTCCTAGGATAACTGCTTCATTACAGAAGATTGGATATGTCAGTTAGTACTTCTGTGGAAAACGTACCAGTGACTAGTATGGCCCGAAAGTACTTGCCACAATTTGTTTTTCCTGAGAAGTTTTCTGGAGAGGGAGATGAACTTAGTGCTGAAGAGTTCCTAAAGCGATATGAGCAGATGGCACCCCAAGCTAATTGGACAAAGAAGGATATGGTGAAGTATTTCCCTAATTATTTATGTGAATCTGCACTCCGTTGGTATGCAGCCCAGGATCCTTCAACCGAATGGGCTGTCATGAGGAAACGGTTGAGTCATGCATATCCCAATTTAAGGGATAAAGCCTCAGTGGATCAGAAACTATTTATGCGTAAATACTCACCTGGAACAGAGGTGATACAGTCGTATTTCTTTGATAAGATAAGGTTATGTGGTGAAGTAAATCCACTTATGGAGGAAAAAGAAAAAATTAAGCATTTAATCGGTGGTTTGCCCGAGGACTGGACGGGTTCCTTCCGATATAAGACGGATTTTACTATTGATTCCCTACTGGCCTATCTTCTGGACAAAGATATGGAGATGCGGCAAAAGGGGAAGTCTATTCAATCATCTCTTTTGACTATTGGTCAAGTTGAGCAAGTTATTGCCACAGCATTAGAGAAGCAGAAACATGAGTTGGAGATGATATTCCATCTGTTCACCCAAGCTCAGGTGGCTGCTGTTACGACTGAGAGGAAGGAGTCTACTGTGACTGAGGATAGGAGAACTTCACCTGTCATCCGTTGCCAAATCTGTGAAAAGTTGGGTCATAGTGCTGTACGGTGCTATCGCCGAATGGATCAGAACCTTAGGTTCACGCCGGCCCCTGATAGGAGAGGAAGTCGGAATGCGCCCCGTCCTAATGATCAGGGTTCGGGAAACGACCAGCAATATCCTCAATGGAGGTAGGGAGATCTCGCTGTGTCAAACCATTTCCTCCAAGACAGGTTACACCCGACTTATTGAATGATTTTTTGAATGATTTGAAATTAGTACCCATTCAATTGCGAGCTATCAATCGGAAGGGATTATATGTTATCGGAAAGGGTGAATTAGAGTTTGAGTTGAATGGGCATTTGTTCAAACATTCCGTCTATGTTGTGGAAGACATGATTCATGAAATGGTCTTAGAAATGGATTATATATTGCAATATGTCACTGGTATTGAGTGGCCTGTGGGGAGACTAATGTTTAAGGGATTTGATAAGCAAGAGGAGCCAGTTAGGGAAATTTCGAGTGAGCAGGAGCAGAAGGCATGTTCTGCTGATTTCGAGGTTTCTTGTATTGGAATACATCATGAGAATATGGAATTGAGGGTTAGTAATAGAGGGAGGCCTTTGGTTGCGTTTGTAGAGGTTGAGTCACCAGAGGGGTCTATTATTTCATCTAGGGAACCTTTCCTAATTGATGACGATGTGCCGATTCATGCTGTAAAAATGGGTTGTGAGCCGGCTGAGTTAGGATTATTGGAGTGTACTATAACCGAAGTGGAACTAGAGAAAATACCCGAATATGGGGGAAAACGGTTGCCCCAAGGTTGGGAAGAACGAATTACTGATAAGAGATTATTGGACCTGTTGAAGCATTATGAACAACAGTTATTGTCTGACCCAACTGATCGATTGCCCGAGGTACGGATTGACACGGGAAATGCTATTCCTAAGCACGCTCGGCCCTATGCCACCTCTGAGGTGAAGAGGGAAATAATACGCAAACAATGTGCTGAATGGTTGAAGGATGGCATTATTTCTCCTTCAAGCTCTCCATGGGCATGTCCAGTGGTGCTTGTAGAACAGGTAACGGCTATGGGCCTAAAGAAGCATCGACTGTGTGGTAACTTTAAGGCTTTAAATGAAGTCGTTGTAAGACAGCATTTTCCTCTTCCATATCCAGAGGATTTATTGAATGAAATTAGGGGGTGTGAATTCTTTACAGTGATTGATTTAAAGGCCGCTTACCTACAGTTGCCCATTTGTAAGGAAGACAGGTTTAAAACATCTATTGTCACACCCGATGCCCAATACGAATTTAACTTTCTGCCATTTGGCATTTGCACTGCTTGCCAGATCATGCAAAGAACAATGCATTATATTTTTGATGACCTATTGCATAAATTTGTAAAAATCTTTTTTGATGACTTAGCCATTCATTCTTCTAGTTATGAAGAGCATTTAGTCCATCTTGGCGAAGTTTTGAATCGTTTGGGAAGATTTCAATTATTGATAAACATAGACAAGTGCCAGTTTTTGAAAGAGTCTGTTCTCTATTTGGGACACATTATTGACGGAAAAACTTTGAGGCCTAGTCCTTTAAACGTAAAGAATGTTGCAGAATGGGCATCACTATCAAAAGCTCAGGATGTCAAGCGTTTTTTGGGGGCTCTCTCATTTTATCGCAAGTTTATACCCCAATTCAGTGAGCGGTCGCGGAATCTTCGTGCTCTTACTCATCATAAAGCCAAATGGCTGTGGGGGAAGCTTGAGCAGGCCGAGTTTGAGGATTTGAAGACCTGCCTAACAAGGGATCCGATTTTAAGACCCTTTGACCCGACACTGGAGACTCTTTTGAAAACTGACGCGAGTGCTCATACACTCGGAGCAATCTTGTCTCAAAAAACATTGAATGGTGATGAAGTGGTTGTGGCGTATGCTTCACAGGCGCTTACAAAACAGGAGAAAAAGTGGAGTACCACGCACCGGGAATGTTTTGCCATAGTTTGGGCTATTAAGAAATTTTACAAGTACCTAGATGGGAGACATTTCTCGGTGTACACGGATCATCATTCTTTGTGCACATTATTATCAATGAAGGACCCTCATGGAAAATTAGCCAGATGGGCTGTATGTCTTCAAGAATTTGACTTTGATATTCATTATCGTGCTGGAAAATGCCAGACTGATGTCGATTGTCTCACTTGATTACCCACTGTTAAGACAGAATTTTTGGTTTCATTTGTTGGAAGAGATGAATTATTAGAAAAACAGCAGAGAGCAATTGAAGAGAAGGAGGTGGTCCTATCTGAACAAGTGGGGATAAATCCTGATCAGCTGCTGCAGTTTAATAAGATGCACGGTAATCCTTTATATGTACCTTGTTGTCTCAGGAAAAAACTGTTATCATTAAGCCATGGGGATCCACTTAGTGGTCACCTGGGTAGTGAAAATACGTATCAAAGGATTAGAAATTATTACTTTTGGTCTAGAATGAAGGAAGAGATTTCTCAATATATTAAATCTTGTCCCATTTGTCAGTTTTTTGACAAACCTACAAAGAAACCGGCTGGGTTGCTTCATTCCCTACCCATAACAGGAATATTTGATACAATAGCCATAGACTTTGTGGGGGGTTTCCCTGTTACCAACTTAGGGAATAAATATATTTTGGTGGGAGTGGATCTCTTCTCCAAATATATTGTTGCAGAGGCCACACCTAATATGACTGCTGTTACAGTTGCTTCTTTGCTGTTAAAGAGAATTGGGTTGATTTATGGGTTTCCCCGATGCTTATTATCGGATCGAGGCCCTGCATTTCTTTCAAGCGCTCTCCAAGCTTTTCTCGAAATGGTAGTTACGAAAAAGATAAACACTTCGGCATACCATCCGCAGTGTGACGGACAGGCCGAGGCAAGTGTTAAGATTATTACCCGATTGTTACAAAAATTTGCTCATTTATGTTCGGAGGAGTGGGATTCACTACTCCCTTTTGTTTGTTATCATTATAACACTGCTTTCCAAGAGTCAATTCATATGGCTCCATTTACTGTTGTATATGGAACTTTACCCCGAATCATCACATTAGCACCACCCGAAAAGGTGTCTAAATCTGATGCACTTATTCCGTTTGGGAATGTCATGATTCCGGGATTTACAATTATACGTGAGTTGGTTGTTAATTTCTTAAAAGATGCCCAAGCTAAACAAGCCTTGTATTACAATAAAAAGCATAGTGTGGTTGATTATAAGGTGGGGGACTGGGTTCTTTATCGGAGTGATGCTATTCCGGTCGCCGGTTCAAAGTTGGTTCCTGCCTATAAGGGACCTTTTATGGTTATACAGAATATTAACCCAGTTAGTGTGATGTTATGTGCTCGGGATTCGGGCCAACCTTTTTCGTCCCATGTGGGAAAGCTTAAACTGTATTGTCCGCGGGCACCCAACAATGAGGATGAAACACCTGATGAGGACCGGAGAGTGCAACCCATGCTACTGCGACGTGATCAACGGACGCCGACAGGACAATGGGAAGTGGTGATGACTCCAGAGGAGGAGGAGGATGATGTTGACTTGAGTCCTGTGGTGATACAGAGACCTGAGATTGAGTTGGGACCTGATGAAGAGTTGGCTGATGCTGAGAGAGCAGTGGCCATAAGAAGAGATCGTGTTTTACCATTAATTGATGTTTTCGAGGGGTTATCTTCACCTAATAACACTGTTTCAACCCCTAATATAACCAGAGGTTCCTTGCGACCCCGACCTCAACGTTTGTGATGTGAAGTGTTTTTTTTCCGAATGCTTTGGGACATTCGTGTCATTGAGGGAGGGGGACATGTGACGCTTTGACCCTGAGTGGGGTCAAGGGTCACCTTGATTAGGAATAAGGATTCGGGACGGGTTCTGGAATGCT
>JAQGBN010000134.1:0-10422 GCA_034698465.1 Tachypodoiulus niger | reverse complement strand
TTTTTTTTATTCGTATTTTGAAAAAAATAACATTTTACATATAGGTCTAGTAGTTCTTATATGCCATCTATTGACGGAAGTGAAAAGCTGTGACATAACATTGTTTGATGTAATACGCACGAATGAGCCACACATTCGTTAAACGAAACCTACATGTACTTACATGTATGTCCTGAGTATTGAAAACAATGTGGGGAAAGTCCTAAAGCTAACAGAAATTCAGTTTGACAATGGGTTAGGTGACCATCAAGTTTAATAATAATAATAATATGGGATGATGGACTACACCCTCTGCCACATGGCATATCTTTGCTGACAGTTGGGTACGGAGTTGATTTGAATAGTTGATCACTTACGGTTTTTTGGCTTCTCCGTGAAATCTTTATTTTGTGAGTCGCTATTGACAAGGTTCATGCGCAATATACTCAGGAGATTGTCAACTCTGGTCCGAGGCAAATACAATTTAGACGCCCGAATTGGCTGACCCCTATACCACACCCTCAAGTCCTTATCTTGGATTGGACATTTTTGGTGTCATGGAAATTTGTTAGAATTCATTTTGTTGGATGCTGTCTTGAATTTGTTCTTATCATGATTTGTTTCTAAATGTCTTGATAAAACCAATTTTACGTAGGCATCCTGGCGAATCCTCCCTCGAACCTGTAGCGTTCTTTATGGACGGCCCCTGTCCATTGGGCACGACCCCCCCGTGCAAAAAGTATTTTTATTCATCGCTCGTTTGTTTTTCATTGATGCTTCTTGTCACTCTTTATTTCGTTTTCATTTGTACACGCTTATTTTTTTATATATTTTTTTTGTGTTCGCCCTCCACGACCCTCGTTCACGTGATCGTGACGTAAGGATCTCCCGCTTAGATATATAATTTGGATTCATTGGCGCTGGCGAAATCATTTGTCGTCGGTCGTGTGCGCGCATAGTTTAGCTCGTTTTTAGATCTTTGATACCGAGGCGAGGCGAATTTTAAGCTGAGAGCGAGAGACCAATGAGAGCAGTGGAAGGAGGAAGGAGAAAGTGACTTAAATCCAGTCTATGAAGGCCTTCACCGTGCATTTACTTAAATTCCAGCACAGATGCTGATGCTCCTTCCGTGATTCTGGCGTCCAAGTCGCTCTCGAGAGGACCTTGAAAATAATCCGAGGTGAAGTTTTTGAGACTCGGTTTCGCGTTTGTATTTCGGAGAAACAACGAGTGCGGAAAAAAAAGTGCGGTTGTGTACGAGAGTCCAGGGGAAGTCATTGAAATCGAACGGTAAGGAAACTGCATTTTTAGTAGCCACGTGACTGATGGGGTTTTTTTTTTGCATCACGATAGCATGGTATGGACGATCATATTGCTTTGATCTGGTTTTAAAAAAATTGAAATTCGTTGCGGTCAAGAAAAGCTTAGGTCGTTAGTCATTGAATATTCGCAGAATGTCCACATCTATGTAGAAATTGGAAAGTCTTTTTCATAGCCGCTTATATTCGTCCAAGGTGTTTATACGGGTTAAAAAAAGTTCTTGAAAAGTAGGTTAAATTGAATCGGAGGCTATTGGAGTTCTTGAAAAGTCTTTAAAAAACTGCTGTCATTGATTGGAGAATTCGTTCTTATCATTTCTGCCAGTTGAAGTTGGGAATTCCCATTTTGTCATTTTTTGGTGTACAATTATAATTCGTTCTTCGAGTAATATCTTGATTAAAAATTAGTCAAAACTACGTATTTCAAATCTTTTAAAAAGTTTTTAAATTAGCATTTTGTCATTTTAGTTTCAAAATTGTATTTGTACATTTGAAGGTTGTTCTACTACATACTGTTTGAAACCAGTTAATCTTGCCATTCGTTCTTAAAGGGATAACTTGATTAAAATGTCAAAATGCCGTATTCCGAGATCGTTGAAAAGTCATTGATTATTAATTGCATGAAACGCTTTACGTCACAAGTGGAACATGTTTCTTTAAAAAATGGTGTACAAAATTGGGTCCAGTCGCTTTCGATTTCGATAAGGGTTGGGCTGCAAATGCGATGAGGAAGGAGTGAGTTTGAGGATAATTATTAACGTCCTTTTAATTTCTTGTGAGCGCACTTAATTCCTTTTGTTTTTCAATTAGGAAGAAAGTGAACATTATCTCCGTTCCTGTTCTGTTCGAGCGTTTAGCCTTGTGGGCAAAGGGGATAAGTATCTCTTCCTGTTCAATGAGAGAGGGAACCTTAATTTCCCGGAGATTTGACCTCATTTCGGACAGTTAAAAAAGGGTTTCGCTGGATTTTTTTTCTTTAAATCCAGATTTAGAACTTTATATTGTGCGCAACTGGAATAAAAGTGCATATCAGAGGATCAACCTTATATAACGAACCAGATTATAGTATGGGCGTGAAAAATTGGGTACGATAAGGAACAAACGCCCCTTGTAAAATTAGGTTGAGAAAATTTCAGAATTTTTTTAAAAAAAATGTTATTGTCGCTGCCTATTGTTAAATCATTTAGTATATTGTCTTTTTAGTAATTCTCATGATATAAAGCGGCTTGGTTTTGGTGGAATTTCGCGCTGGGAATTAATTAATCGCGATGCTTATGGTGAATTCAGCCCCTCCCACCATCCCCAGGTCATAGGTTAGCGTGTGGACTGAATGCCGCCCACAGATGGCGTCACTGTCTGCAATAACATGAACTAAAATGTGTCGGCGTAGTAGTCGTCGTGCGACCGTCTCATCTTTGGTGACACAATGGCTTGTCAAACGTTGACCGTTGTCCAGTCATGAGATGTTGACTGTGGAGGGATTGTCAAATACGCAGATAAATCGGTTCTTTATACAACAAATGACCGAGAAATAATATCCTTTCGTGACGTGTTTTAAACGGATAATTAAATTAGAGGAAAAACTATCAGTATAAATGACGACTTTGTGGGAAATGGTGACATCCATACTGTGTGTTGTTGCCGATAGCTGCAGTTATTTTGAAACTTCTTTTCTGTTGCTCATTCAAATCAGAACTCACTTTATTCCATAACTTTCAAAAATACGAACATTTTGGCATGTGCCAGTGAGCACATGCAAACTAATTTATCTCATGCTAACAGGCTCATGCTCACCAGCACATGCTACTAATCATGAAATTCGCTTCCCTAATTAACTTGCAAATTATTAAGGAAAACGCTCAAACATTCTCCCCCTCGGTGTTTAATTTTAAACACCATGAATGTCTTTTTCTGGGTTGACATCCAACACACAGAGCTTTGTTAACGGTCTTTTATAAATCCCGGCCGAAGTCTGAACCTCTGCTACTCTAATCTGTCCATCTTGCCCTGGAAACACCTTAGTAATTCGTCCTCTCAACCAGCTGTTTCTGGTTGAATTTTCATCCACAATTATGACGAGATCATCAACTTTTACTGGGTCTTGTTTCTTGTTCCATTTTGTTCTTTTGGCTAATGTTGGCAAGTATTCCCTAATCCACCTTTTCCAGAATTGATCAGTCATTGCTTGAGCGATTCTCCATTGTTTTCGTAAGTTTAGATCTTCTGGCATGAACCGACCTGGTGAAGCTTCCACATTTGACCTTCCCAGCAGAAAATGATTTGGAGTAAGGCTTTCCAGATCTTCTGGGTCACAAGACACGTGAGTCAATGGCCTACTGTTCACAATATTGGCCACCTCCTTAAAAACTGTCTCAAGTGTGTCTTGCTTTAGGGCTTGATCTCGCAAAATGGCTCCTAAATTTTTCTTGACTGACTGGATCAATCGTTCCCAGCATCCTCCCATGTGAGGTGCAGCTGGGGGTAGGAACTTCCAATTTGTCCCTTTTGAGCTAAGAGTGGCAGTAATCTTGTCTCTGTCTATTTCTTGAAGGGCTTTTTTCAGTTCCTGATCTGTTCCACGAAAATTAGTACCGTTGTCTGAATATATCGTCTTTGGAAATCCCCGCAGGCTTCCAAAACGACGGATTGCATTGATGCAGGAGTCTGTTGACAAAGATTCTGCCACCTCCAGGTGCACTGCTCTTGTTGTTAGACATGTAAACAGTGCTCCATATCGTTTTTCACGTCTTCTTCCAATGGATACGCAGATTGGGCCAAAATAATCAAGTCCTGTAGACTCAAAGGGGTGTCTCCAGGCTTTCAGTCTTGCAGCTGGAATCAAACCCATCTCTGGGGGTCTTGGTTTCGTCCTTTGTAGAGCACAAACTTTGCAGTTATTCCATGCACTTCTAACTGCCGAGCGTATCTTTAAAATCCAGTACTTTTGCCGAATCTCATTTATCACCTGCTCCTGGCCATGATGCCTTGCTCGCAAATGATACTCTTGTATTAACAATCTTGTAAATCTGTGATTTGGGTGAAGAATTACTGGATTTTTTGCTTCGAAAGACAAGTCCGCAGCATTCTGGATCCGACTATTGACTCTGAGAATTCCCTCAGAATCTAGACTTGGAGATAGTTCCAGAATTCGGCTGGCCCTTCCTATGGCTTTTCCATCACTTAAAACAGCTACTTCTTTGGGAAACGACTGTATTTGACTCTGTTTCCACCATCTTTTTTCAGCTTCTTCCAGCTCTTTGGGTGTTAATTCTGTGCTCCATTCTTTACACACTGCAGTTTTTCTCAACTTCTGGATGAACCTCAGCATCCAGGCTGTAGCACGAATAAGTCTTTTCCAGGATGAAAATCTGTTTACATCTGGTAAACTTGTCTCTGTCTCTAAAACTGCAGTTGTAGCCAGGAACTCTCGCTTCAACTCGGTTGTGTCAGGCTGTATTTTTACTTTTTGGGGGCTATCTGTTGGCCATTTCTCTTTTGGTAAGCTTAAGAACTTGGGTCCATTAAACCAACGGCTGTTTACCGATAAGTCACTTTCTTTTTGATCTCTGGTTGCCTCATCTGCCACATTTTCTTTTGTTGAAATCCATTTCCAACTTGAGACGTCTGTTAATTCTTCAATTTCTCCCAAGCGATGTGCCACGAATTGCTTGAAATTGCGAGCGTCTGCTTTCAGCCAGCATAATACTGTTCTTGAATCGCTCCAAAAGTATACTTCCTCAACTTTAAGATCGTGCTCCTTTATGATGGTATCTGCTAATCGACTTGCCATCACAGCAGCTTGAAGCTCTAATCTTGGAATGGACATTGGACGCAGTGGTGCCACTCTGGTTTTGGCAGCTACAAACATTGTCTGAATTTCATCCTCTTTCTCTGTCCGCATGTAGGCTACAGCTGCAAAGGCCGTTTCACTTGCATCGCAGAAAACGTGTAGCTGGCGCTTGACCTGTGACCCTTGAAGCTTTGAATAACATCGCCGAACTTTCACCTGGCTGATTGTCATTAATTCTTGCAACCACTTTTTCCATTTATCCAATGGACTTCCTTTCAGTTCATCATCCCATCCAAATCCTAGTCTCCAAATGTTCTGAAGTAGGATTTTTGCTTTAATGATGACTGGTGCAACAAATCCCAAGGGATCAAATATAGACATCACCAGTCTTAGAACTTCTCGCTTTGTTGGGCTTCTAATTCCTAAGCGAACTTCCTCTGGAACTTTACGAAATTCACTTTTAAAGGAAAACACATCTTCTTCTGGGCTCCAGTAAAGTCCAAGCATTTTCTCAGTGATCTGGTCTTTCTCTGTGAGATCCTTGCCTTGAACACTTTTAAGCTCATCTGGAATTTGCTCTAGAACTGCAGGCGAGTTACAGATCCATTTTTGAATTTGAAAACCTCCTCGTCGGTGTACTTCAATTACGTCATGAATTTGATGCACAGCCTCCTCCTCTGTTGAGCAGCTGTCCAAATAGTCATCCATGTAATGTCTTTTGACTATTGCTTCTGCAGCATCTGGAAATTCGTCTTTAAATTCTTCAGCATTTTTATTCCTTGCATCTTGAGCTATGGCTGGTCCACACACTATTCCAAAGGATACCACAACGATTTCCCAAACATCTGGAGGCCTTTCTCTGTCCATACCTCTCCAAAGTATTCGTTGTGAGGCGATATCTTCTTGTTTCATCCGTACCTGGGGATAAAATTCTTTGATATCGGCACCAAAACCAATGGCTTTCTGTCTAAACTTGAAGAGAATGCTTGGAAGTGGGTTAAGTAAATCTGGCCCTGGTAAGAGGTGATCATTGAGACTGGTTCCATTACTCTGCGCAGATGCATCGAAAACTATGCGGATTTTTCCGGGTTTGTTGGCAACTGCAAAGTGAGGCATATACCAGGTTCGTGGTCCTTCCACACTTGCTTCAGCTTCAGTCAACATACGTGCATAGCCTTTAACTAAATTGTCCTCCATCTTTGCACAGTACTGCTTTGCCACATTTTCGTCTTTATCCATTTTC
The DNA here is from genome assembly GCA_034698465.1 of Tachypodoiulus niger. Lineage (NCBI taxonomy): Eukaryota > Metazoa > Arthropoda > Diplopoda > Julida > Julidae > Tachypodoiulus > Tachypodoiulus niger. Next base: position 4,091 of record JAQGBN010000134.1, on the reverse strand, counting down.
CGCTCTTGGCTCTGTAAACGACGAATTGCTGCCTTTTTACTTTCAGGTAACTTTGTGTCATCTTTCCAAAGAAGACCAGACTCCCAATGATCATCAACTCTCCGAGTCACTTTGTCCAATATGTCTTGAGCACGCTTTTCTTGTTTGGACCTTAGCGGCTCTTGGGTGATCTTTACACCAAATGACTCTGTCTTCCAAGCTTCCTTTACCAAAAGGTGTAAGTCCTCATCATTTGGTTCTTGACTGATGTGGCAGGTGAATTCGATTTTTGGGCTGGTTGCTGGTTCCAGGTTTCCATGTACCACCCAACCTAATTTCGTCTTGGACATCATGGGCACATCTTTTTGCATTTCTCTGAATTCCCTTGTCACGATCAGGTCACAATTGTCCTGACCGATCAGGAGCATTGGCTTTGCACCATTCAATGACTTTACTGATTTAACTGCAAGGTGATCCCATTTGGCAGCTAACTTCTCCATGTCAACTGTTTGGGTTGGTAAGTCTAAACTCTTTACTGTGCGGACATTTGACAGCAGAAACAGCTCTTTACTTTCAAGACCTCCAATTTGGAGATCGATCCTTTGGGAACCTGCATCTTCATATGTGTGGGAATTTGTCCATTTTAGTTTGATAGGATCTTGCGGCCCCTTGACTTTTAACTTCTTTGCCAAGCTTTCATCCATCAATGTGCATGTTGATGCTTCATCCAACAATGCGTAGGTCAATACTTGGTTTGACCGATTCTGACCATCCAGTGTTTTCAGCATAACTGGCATGATCCTTAGCAGCACTTTGCTCTTTAATGGACATGCAGTGTGTCCAACTACTTCAACTTTAGTCATCTTGGCACTTTCTTTGGATTCAGAATTTTGCCCACGATGCAGCAAATAATGATGTCGCTTTGAACATCCATTTTTTCCACATGGCTCTTTCTTTCGGCAGGTTCTCACTGGATGGCCATACCTGAGACAGCAGAAGCAGATTCTGTGACTTTTTACCCAATTGCCTCTTTCATGAATTGGTAAATTGAGAAACTGTCCACATTTTTGGAGGCTGTGACCCAATTCCTTGCAAAATGAGCACTTAAATTCTCTCTTTTCATTATCCTCCACAGTGGTAAAAACAGTTTCTTTGGGCCACTTCTTTTGTTTCTTGTCCTCTGCTTTCTCTGACTCTGGGTCTTTAAACTTTGGAATCGTTACAAAACTTGCAGCATCTGCCTTCCTTTCCAGCCAAACAGCAAAATCTTTCAAAGTGAGGCCTGGCTTCTCTGAAGCCTTTTCCCCCCAGTCAAGTTTCAGGTTAGCTGGCAATTTTTCAACTAGCTCTTGTCTGAGTTGGGGGTTAAGGAGGTGTCCAAGTTCATTGAGCGATTCCATTGTGCACACTAGAGACTGCACTGCATTTGCATAGTCCACTAGTCTATCCAGCTGACCATCTTTTGGCGAAGCAATATTCTTGGCTTTTTCCACCAGGCACTGTATTATACTGTCGGCTCGACCAAATCTTCGCTCCAGCATCCGGAGAATACTGCCAACGTTGCCAGATGACAAAAACATTCCTTCCACTGCCGCTCGTGCTTCACCTTTTAGTGCCTTTTCTAGTCTCAAAATATTTTCCTCATCAGAAAACTCACAAAGTTGAGTTGATCTTTGGAACTGTCTGTAAAATGTTATCCACTCTTGAGGATTTCCACTAAACAGTGGCAGTTCCTTTCCAATTGCCTGTCTTGCCAGAAGCATCTTTACTCCAGCTGAATCAATTGTCCCTGTCGAAACTGTGGGCATACCAAATGATTCCATAGGCCTACTGACTGGAGTTGCTCTTGTGGTCATTCTAATCGGCTCTGTAGAGGTTACTTGTGGTCTGCTTATCTCTTTTGGCAATCCTGTTGTTACTGTTCCACTATTTCTGGCTTGCAACCCTGGTGTTGCCACTTCTGTAATTGCAGTTGCAACTGGAAGTGCCTCTGGAAACTCATTTGCCTCTTTTTCTATCTCATCCTCAGCATTAGATAAAGGTTGTGTTTCCCAACGCAACACCCTTTCCTCCAGTGGCAGTTCTGGTTCCTCCAAAACCTCTAACTGCCGTTGGAATGATGATACTGTGGATGCAGACCCTGTCTCTTGGCTCATGTCGAACTCTTCTGCAATTCTTGCTTTTTCGACCTGAAGCCTTTTCTCTATCAAAGCCTTTTTTTGGGCCACTATTCTTGCTTCTGATTCTTGCTTTCTTGCTTCAGATTCTTGCTTTCTTGCTTCAGATTCTTGCTTTCTTGCTTCTGATTCTTGCTCGAGTCTGATTAAAGCTTCATCTCTTTCCAATTCAGCTTCCAGTTCCCTTCTGCGCCTCTCACTAGTAGTGCTTCTGTTTGAACTGTGAACTCTGTTGGATGCCATGGACTTACTTTTTGCAGATGCAGACTTCTCAGCATTCCTTACTTCAACAACAGTCTGTCCTTCATCAACATTCATTGCTTGTGATGTTGATGGCCTAGTGTTTCTAGAACATTGTTCATTTGGATGCCCAGCTTGGCATGCAATACACCATCTTTCAGGCTGTTGTTGTTGTCTTAGCTGTTTTTGGCGAAGTCCCCTGCCATATTCTGGCATATTTTCCAGTAATCCAGAAAGTCCATAAACTGTTTCTTCCTATAAATACAGCTAGATTCGGCTCGACGGACCAATTTGTTTGTGCCGATAGCTGCAGTTAATTTGAAGCTTCTTTTCTTTAGCTCACTCAAATCAGAACTCTTTTTATTCTATCACATTTTCAAAAATATAAACATTTTTGCATGTGCCAGTGAGCACATGCAAACTAATTTCTTTCATACTAAAAAGCTCATGCTCACCAGCACATGGTAACAATCATAAAATTCCGTTTCTTTATTAAATCTCAAATAATTAATGAAAACTGAAACAAGGCCTATAGCATGCAGCGGCAATGAGAAAGTTCTTTGCTCATGGCAGCTTTTCGGATATCTTGCAAGCGTAGTCATGCACTATTTTATACTCAAAAAAGGTAATCCCCTTCTTGTCGTCTTGCCCTAGTTTTTCACCGTCTTTACTATCTTACTCCTTGCACAAAAGATGTACTTCGTTGTAAATGTACAGAAACCGAAAAAGGGGAATTGGGCTGCGGAGGATATGCTCCTTGTCCCCTCCCCCCACTCTTGACAAAACAGTTGAATGGGCGGATTGACTAGCAAAAGGACACAATCTTAAACAGTTTCGAAATCGCGAACAAAAATTCAGTTGTAGGCTTACTAGTGAGTTTTAGAATATCCAAGGGTTTTAACTACCCAGGCCAGGTGCGTGCATACCTTTCTCGGTTTTCTTTTGAATTTCATCTGTGCCGGTATGGACTAAAGGTTCTTTTCTATTCGTGTCTTATCGTTTGAAAGCATGATGAGTGATCAGTGATCTACTTTGAACCCACAGCCTTCCATGGGTAGCGCGTGTAGGACACAATGGGTGTCACGTTGAGGGTACTGTAATCGTAATGGTGTTTACTGCTGAACCCAACCTTCGTTCTTCATAAAATAATTCAACAAGTGGGATCTCATGTTGGGATTCTTTTATATAATTTAATTGCAACAGTTTTTAGACTTCTGTGGCTCAACCTGCAAAATTTCTTCATTAGCCACTCTTTGAATAGCCAAAGTTTAATTGTAGACACAACACCCACCTTACGCTTACCCACACATGTTCCATGGACGACGGCATTCTTAATGTCCCTGATGCATTTAATGATGGCATTGTAGCCAAATAAGCTTCGAAGCAACCAACAAATTAGGCTCGTAGTGACACTTGAAACTAAGATACCCTTATCAGAAGTGGGAGAGAAGTAACCATGGGTACGATTGGTTGCGAAGAACATTTAACTCAATAAGGGATGATTTCCTTTATTGGTAAGTTTTGTTGAGCCCAGTTTGTACGATGCGTGCTAAGTTTGCTTCATTATGACAAATTGCACGTTTTTTTGCGAGTTATTTGACTAGTTGCTCAAATCCTATCAGCGATGCTCGTTGTTGTCTAATCAAGCGTGATGTCCTAATGACACTTGCCATAAGCGGAACTGCCTTGACACAT
>JAQGBN010000133.1:0-10451 GCA_034698465.1 Tachypodoiulus niger | reverse complement strand
TTTAAGCTGCCACCAGGTGATATGTGCACATATTAGTGGAATAGGGAATCAGATGTTACGGTAGCATTGTCTCCTTCGAAGATGTATTAGGTCATTGAGTTTCTACCCAGTTTAATTACCCCGCACACTTGGTAAACACTCAGGCAAAATTAATTCAATAAACAATAGCTTTTTAATATACTGCTACGATTACAACAAATTACTACAATAAGTGAAAGTATCAAACATGTGTCGTTACAAAGTATAGGCTAAATACATAAATCTCCTAACTACATTTAGCAACAAGAAAATCTAGTGAAAAAAGAGCAGATAAATTCCATTGCTCACCATTTTCAGGTACTCCTGTGCAATCAAAGTTCTAGTAATCCAAAGTTTCTGCCAATCCAAATTAGTTGTTTTGCATGCTGAGGTTCATCTATAACCTCCAATTCCACTTTGATTCCTACCAATTTTCCTTCCCTATTTATATGGTTTGCACTTTGCTACCTGATAGGATTGCACTATATTGCATCATCTTTGAATTGTTTACACAGATTTTTATTTTTACAATTTTGCTTGAACTGTAAAGTGATCGGAGCTAATTTTGGGTGTGGTTCTTCACTTATTTCTTTGGATTTTTCCTAATCCCTAACATGTTAGCTCTCGATATACTAATCATTGCATTCGCTATCAATTAGGCTCCAATTTGACACCTTTCAGGTAATCTAACACCTTCCGGATCACTCGTAATGTTCAAAATACAATTTTTACACGAGTTGCACTTTTTGTCCACCAGATGGCGCCACTAGTTCTATTTTCTGTCTTTGTTTTGATGACATCATATATGAGTAATTATTTCTGTCTGGCACCTGATGGTGATGTCATTTGGCCGCATTTCTTTAAGGCGGCTTTGTTTATTTAATATTCTTGGTTTATTGCTCGCGCTGCATTAAAGGGTCATGAACTCTGATTACTTTACGCGCGCGCATTTTAAACAGTCTTTGTTCGGTGACATTTTAATGGGTGTTTTCGGAGATGCACATTTGAAAAGTTCACTTTTTTTAAAAAGTTTATGTTTTGTCTCCCACACGTGTTTTTATTTGGAGGATCGTCCTGCCACCATGTTTTTTAGACTGATTTAGTTTCTGGCTTTCTATCGGTCTTCACTTGTCCGTGTCTAGTTGCTTGGTCACTGTCTTGGTTTAGGCTGTTCTTGCGTGTCGCGCAAAGTTTTCACTGCTTCTCTGCATTTTGCACAAGTTTGGGCATCTTAACATGGATCCCTTTTTCGACCTTTTGGAGTGCCCTTTAATTTTGGTGGAGTGCCGCGAGAGTCATTCCATCTCGCATATCCAGAATCCTGCTATAGTGTTGGGGTTGGCTCGGGACGCATATCCGCTTCCCATGTCCACGCGTTTGGAAGTGTTTGAATCACTTCAGCGGTACTGGGCCATTGGACATCGCCGGATCGATGACGCCTTATTGGTCTGCTTCTTTGGGTTTATTCTGTCTGCCTTACCTTACGTTAGTACCATTGCCTTCCATCCGCAAATCGTTCTTGTGGCCTAGGGTAAGTGTCAATTTACCTAAATTTATTATTAGTTTCAGCGTATTTTATCTCTTTATTCACCTTAATAACATCCTGCTTCTGACACCTTCATTTTGCTTGCTTGCTTTTTAATTTTTTTTAAACAAATATTTTAAGATTTTTTACCCTTTTTTGTTTTTTTACTACATCATTTTGCTTATCTGCTTTTATGTTTGCTTTTGTACTTATATATTCAGCTCTTTTACCTTTTTTTTTGTCATTTTAAGCCTTTATTTTGCTTTTTTGCTTTTACTTCTCTTTTTTACCTATATTTTTTGCTCTTCTATACTCTTTTTTGCTATACCACTTCTTGATTTTGCTTATCTGCTTTTTCTTTGCTTTTGCACTCATATTTTCATCTCTTATACTCTTTTTTGCCATGCTAGTCCATCATTTTGCTTTTACCCTTTTTTGCAATATAGTCCTTTATTATGCTTATCTGCTCTTTTTATTGCTGTTGTACCCATATTTTTAGCTCTTCTACGTTCTTTTTGCAATTTTACTTTTTTCTATGCTTTCTATTGCTATTCGGCTCCTTTATTCAGCCTATCTGCTTTTGACTTTGCTTTTGTACTTATGTTTTTAGCTTTTCTACCCTATTTTTATGTCCATTTTCTTAGCTTTTGTACTTAAATTTTTAGCTTTTCTACTATCTTTTTTGAAATTTAACTAATTCATTTAGCTTATGTGCACTTTTCTTTGCTATTGTGCTCATATTTTTAGCTCTTCTACGTTGTTTGTGCACTTCTACTATTTCATTTTGACTATATGCTATGTTCTTTGCTTTTGTACTTAAATTTTAAGCTCTTCAACTATCTTTTTTGCCATTTGACTTCTTTATTTGGCTTATCTGATCTTTTCTTTACTTATTTACTAATATTTTTAACTTTTATGCCTGCTGTATTGTAATTCTAATACATTATTATGTAATACAAAATACAAAAAAAGTTATAAGACGACAGACAAAAGAAAGTCCAAAGACAAAATACGAAAAAAAGCTGACAGACAAAATACTATAAAAAGTCAAAAAACAAAAGACATAAGACGAAATAATCAAGCAACAAAAGGCAGAAAGCAAAAATTGAGAGGCAAACAGCAAGAAGCAAAAAGCAAGAGTAAGAACAAGAAATTTAAGACGAAATACGATATAGATATATAAGTCAAAAGACAAAAGACAAAACTGGCAAAAAGCAAGAGGCAAAAGGCAAGTAGCAATATGCAAAAGGCAGAAAGCAAAATGCAAGACTAAAGATTAAAGGGTTTAGAGGCAAGAAGCCAGTGTCAAGAAGCAAGAAGCAAAAGGCAAATATTAAAAGGCAAGAAATAGGACAAAAAATCAAATACAAAAGACTTATTATAAAAGTAAGTCAAAAGACAAAAAACGAGGAAAAGTCACAAGACAAACGACCAAAAAATAATTGAAATACGTAAGACGAAAGAAAGTCGAAAGACGAAATACGAAATAAAGTCAAAAAACTAAAGAAGCAAGCAGCAAAAGGCAAGAGTCAAGACAAAAAACGAAAGACAATAAATGAAAGTGGCAGGAGGCAAGAAGCCTGATGCATGAGGCATAAGGCACAAGGCAAGAGGCAAACGGCAAAAAGCTAAATACATAAAACAAAAGGCAAAGGGCAAAAAACAAAAGGCAAGAGGCAACAGGCTATAGGTAAGACACAAGAGGCCAGTTGCAATGGGCAAAAGGCAAGACAAAAAAAGCAAGAAGCAAAAGGAAAGAGGCAAGAGGCAAGTGGCAAGAGGCAAGAGGCAAGAAGAAACACGAAAAATTGAAGACGAAAGATAAAAGAAGCATAAGACAAGAGGCTAGAGGCAAGAGGCAAAAAGCATGAGGCAAGAAGCTAGAGGCAAGACAAAAGACAAATGATGAAAAATAAATAGGCAAGAAACAAGAAGCATAAGGCATGAGGCATGAGCATAAAGGCAAGAGGCAAAAGGCAAGAGGCCAGAGAAAACAGGCAAGAAATAATAGGCATAAAGCAAGTAGCAAGACGAAAAAAGCTAGAGGCCATAATCAATAGGCTAGAGGCAAAAAACGATGAAAGACGAAATATGAAAAAGGCAAAAGCGAAGAGGCAAAAGGCAATAGGCAATAGGCAAGAGGCAACAGGCCAAAGCAAAAGGCTAGAGGCAAGAGGAATAAGGCAAAAGGATAGAGGCAAGAGGCTTTTTGCAAGAGACAAAAGGCAAAAGGCAGGAGGACGCAGGCAAGAGGCAAGAGGCCAGAATCAAGAGGCTAGATGAAAGCCGAAAGATGAAAGACAAGGCAAGAAGCAACAGCTAAAAGGCAAGAGGCAAAAGGAAATCAGAAAAACGAAAAAATTAAAGACAAAAGACAAAAGACAAAACACACAAAAAAGTCAAAAGACTAAAGACGAAAGTCAAAAGAGGCAAGAGGTAAGAGGCATAAGGCAATAGGCAAGAGGTAAGAGGCAAGTGGCAGGAGGCAAAAGGCAAGAGGCAAGAAGCAAAACAAAAGAGGCAAAAGGCAAGAGACAAAAGGCAAGAGGCAATAGACAAGAAGCAAAAGGCACAAGGCAAGAGGCAAGAGGAAGGACGAAAAACTAATGACGAAATACTAAAGAAAGTCGAAAGACAAAAGATGAAAGACGAAAGAAGCAAGCTGTAGAAGGCAAGATGCGAGAGGCATAAGGCAATTTTTTGCTTTTTACTCACTTTTTTGATATTTTACTATATTATTTTGCTTATCTGCTCTTTTACCCTCTTATTTGCTATTCTACACTCTCATTTTGCTTATCTGCTTTTTTATTTGCTTATGTGCTCATGTTTTTAGCTTTTCTATGTTCTTTTTGCAATTCTACTCTTTCATTTTGCCTGTATGCTATTTTCTTTGCTTTTAAACCTAAATTTTCTGTTGTTCTACCCTTTTTTTGCTATTCTACTCTTTCATTTTGCTTATCTGCTATTTTCTTTTGCTCTGTACCAATATTTTTAACTGTTCTATGTTCTTTTTTGCTTATCTGCTCTTTTCTTTGCTTTTGTACCCATATTTTTAGCTTTTTTACCCACTTTTTTGATATTTTACTCAATTATCATGCTGATCTGCTATTTTCTTTGCATTTGTACCCATCGTTTTGGTTCTTTTACCCTCTTTTTTTATATTCTACACCCTTATTTTGCTTATCAGCTTTTTTCTTTGCGGTTGTACTCATGTTATCAGGTTTTTTACCCTATTTTTTATTTTACTCTTTTATTTTGCTTCCGTTTATTTTCTTTGCATTTGTACTCTTATTTTTAGCTCAACAACCCTTTTTGTTGCTATTCTAATCCTTTTTTTGCTAAACTGCTCTATTCTTAGCTTATGTACTCATATTTTCATCTCTTTTACTCTCTTTTTTGGCATTCTACTGTTTCATTTTGCTTATCTGCCCTTTTCTGCTTTTCTAATCCTTTATTTTGCTTGCTTGCTCTTAAAATTTTATTTTCACTAATATTTTTAGCTCTTTTACCCTTTTTTACTACATCATTTTGCTTATCTGCTTTTATGTTTGCTTTTGTACTCATATCTTCAGCTCTTCTACCTTTTGTTGCAATTTTAAGCCTTTATTTTGCTTATTTGCTTTTACTTTTCTTTTTTACCTATATTTTCAGCTCTTCTATACTCTTTTTTGCTATACTACTTCTTAATTTTGCTTATTTGCTTTTTTCTTTGCTTTTGCACTCATATTTTTATCTCTTATACCCTTTTTTGCCATGCTAGTCCATCATTTTGCTTTTACCTTTTTTTTGCTAATATAGTCCTTGATTTTGCTTATCTGCTCTTTTCATTGCTGTTGTACTGATATTTTTAGCTCATTTACCCTCTTTTTTGTATTCTACACCTAGATTAAGCTTATCCGCTCTTTTCATGCTTATGTACTTATATTTTAGCTCTTCTACGTTCTTTTTGCCATTGTACTCTTTTCTATGCTTTTAAACCTATAATTTCTGCTCTAATAACCTCTTTTTTGCTATTCTGCTTCTTTATTTAGCGTATCTGCTTTTTACTTTGCTTTTGTACTCATGTTTTCAGCTTTTATACCCTAGTTTTTTACATTCTTTTTCTTTTGCTTATGTCCATTTTCTTTGCTTTTGTACTTAAATTGTTAGCTCTTATACTATCTTTTTTGCAATTTTACTTATTCATTTAGCTTATGTGCACTTTTCTTTGCTATTGTGCTCATATTTTAAGCTCTTCTACGTTCTTTTTGCAATTCTACTCTTTTCTATGCTTTTAAACCTGTAATTTCTGCTCTTATACCCTCTTTTTTGCTATTATGCTCCTTCATTTAGCTTATTCGCTTTGAACTTTGCTCTTGTACTAATGTTTTCAGCTTTTATACCCTATTTTTTCTATTTTTTTCTTATATTTTGCTTATGTCCATTTTCTTTGCTTTTGTACTTAAATTTTTAGCTCTTTTACTATCTTTTTTGCAATTTAACTTATTCATTTAGCTTATGTGCACTTTTCTTTGCTATTGTGCTCATATGTTAAGCTCTTCTACGTTCTTTTTGCAATTCTACTCTTTTCTATGCTTTTAAACCTATAATTTCTGCTAATATACCCTCTTTTTTGCTATTATGCTCCTTCATTTAGCTTATCTGCTTTTAATTTTGCTCTTGTACTTATGTTTTCAGCTTTTATACCCTATTTTTTCTATTTTATTTTCTATTTTGCTAATGTCCATTTTCTTTGCTTTTGTACTTTAATTTTTAGCTCTTTTACTATCTTTTTTGCAATTAAACTTATTCATTTAGCTTATGTGCACTTTTCTTTGCTATTGTGCTCATATTTTTAGCTCTTTTACGTTGTTTGTGCACTTCTACTATTTCATTTAGACTATATGCCATGTTCTTTACTTTTGTACTTAAATTTTAAGCTCTTCAACTATCTTTTTTGCCATTTGACTTTTTTATTTGGCTTATCTGATCTTTTCTTTACTTATTTACTCATATTTTTACCTTTTATGACTGCTGTATTGTAATTCTTATACATTATTATGTAATACAAAATACAAAAAAAGTTATAAGACGACAGACAAAAGAAAGTCGAAAGACATAATACGAAAAAAAGCTGACAGACAAAATGCTATAAAAAGTCAAAAAACAAAATACAAAAGACGAAATAATCAAGCAACAAAAGGCAGAAAGCAAGAATCGAGAGGCAAACAGCAAAAGGCAAAAAGCAAAAGTAAGGACAAGAAATTAAAGACGAAATACGATATAGATATATAAGTCAAGAGACAAAAGACAAAACTGGCAAAAAGCAACAGGTAAGAGGCAAGTAGCAAGATGCAAAAGGCAAAATACAAAAACAATACAAAAACACTTAAGACGAAAGACAAAAGAAAGTCAAAAGACGAAAGTAAGTATAAAGACAAAATAATAAATAAAGTTAAAAAACAATAGACAAAAGAAAGTCGAGATGCAAAAGACGAAAATAATAAAGGCAAGAGGCAAGAGGCAATAGGCAAAAGGCAGAAAGCAAAATGCAAGACTAAAGATAAAAGAGTTTAGAGGCAAGAAGCTAGTGTGAAGAAGCAAGAAGCAAAAGGCAAATATTAAAAGGCGAAATAAAGTCAAAAAACTAAAGAAGCAAGCAGCAAAAGGCAAGAGTCAAACAAAAAACAAAAGACAATAAATGAAAGAGGCAGATGGCAAGAAGCCTGATGCATGAAGCATAAGGCACAAGGCAAGAGGCAAACAACAAAAAGCTAAATACATAAAACAAAAGGCAAAAGGCAAATAACAAAAAGCAAGAGGCAACAGACTATAGGTAAGACACAAGATTTCAGTTGCAATGGGCAAGAGGCAAGACAAAAAAAAGCAAAAAGCAAGAGGAAAGAGGCAAAAAGCAAGTGGCAAGAGGCAATAGGCAAGAAGAACCACGAAAAATTAAAGACGAAAGACGAAAGATAAAAGAAGCATAAGGCAAGAGGCTAGAGGCAAGAGGCAAAAAGCATAAGGCAAGAAACAAGAGGCAATAAGCCAAAGGCAAGACAGAAGACTAATAATGGAAAATAAACAGGCATGAAACAAGAAGCATAAGGCATGAGACATGAGCATAAAGGCAAAAGGCAAAAGGCAAAAGTAAACAGGCAAGAGGTAAGAGGCATAAAGCAAGTAGCAAGACGAAAAAAGCTAGAGGTTATAATCAATAGGCTAGAGGCAAAAAACGACAAAAAACGGAATATGAAAAAGGCAAAAGCGAAGAGGCAAAAGGCAAGAGGCAAGAGGCAACAGGCAAAAGGCAAAAGGCTAGAGGCAAGAGGAATAAGGCAAAATGATAGAGGCAAGAGGCTATTTGCAAGAGACAAAAGGCAAAAGGCAGGAGGACACAGGCAAGAGGCAAGAGGCAAGAGGCAAGAGGCCAGAAGCAAGAGGCTAGATGAAAGACGAAAGATGAAAGACAAGGCAAGAGGCAAGAAGCAACAGCTAAAAGGCAAGAGGAAAAAGAAATAAAAAAAACAAAAAAATTCAAGACAAAAGATTAAAGACAAAATACAAAAAAAATTAAAAGACGAAAGACGAAAGTCAAAAGAGGCAAGAAACAAGAGGCATAAGGCAATAGGCAAAAGGTAAGAGGCAAGTGGCCAGAGGCAAGAGGCAAGAAGCAAAAGGCAAGAGGCAAAAGGCAAGAGACAAAAGGCAAGAGGCAATAGACAAAAAGCAAAAATCAAGAGACAAGAGGCAAGAAACAAGAATAAAGAAGAAAGATGAAAGACAACATATGAAAGCAAGTGAAAATGCGAAGAAAAGTCAAAAGACGAAAGAAAGTCTAAAGCTGAAAGAAAGTTAATAGACAAAAGACAAAAGACGAAAGACAAGAGGCAAGAGGCAAGAAGCAAGAGCCAAGAGGCAAGAGGCAAGAAGCAAGAGGCCAGCTGAACAAAAATAGATGAAAAATTCAAGACGAAAAACGAAATACGAAAAAAAAGTCGAAAGACTAAAGACAAAAGACGCAAGAGGCAAGAGAAAAGAGGCAAGAGGCAAGAGGCATGAGGCAAGAGGTAAGAGGCAAGTAGCAGAAGGCAAGAGGCAAAAGGCAAGAGACAAGTAGCATAAGGCAAGAGGCAAGAGCTAAAGGCAAGAAACAAGAATAAAGACCAAAAACGAAAGACGTAATATGAAAGCAAGTCAAAAGGCGAAAGCAAGTCGAAAGACGAAAGATGAAAAAAAGTCAACAAACCAAAGACGAAAGCAAGTCGAAAGACAAAATACCAAAGAAAGTCGAAAGACGAAAGCCGAAAGAAAGTCGATAGACGAAAGACGAAATACAAAAGACGAAACAGGCAAAAGGCAAGAGGCAAGATACAAGAAGCAAGAGGCAAGAGGAGGGAGAAAAGAGGCAAGAAGCATGAGGCAAGAGGCAAGAGGCAAATGGCAGAAGGCAAGAGGCAAGAGGCAAGGGGCTAGAGGCAAGAAACAAGAATTAAGACGAAAAACAAAATATAAAAGCAAGTCGAAAGGCGAAAGAAAGTCGAAAGACAAATGATTGTCGAAAAACCAAAGACGAATGAAAGTCGAAAGACGAAATACCAAGGAAAGTCGAAAGACGAAAGAAAGTAAAAAGACGAAAGCCGAAATACAAAAGACGAAACAGGCAAAAGTCAAGAGGCAAGATACAAGAAGCAAAAGGCAAGAGAAAAGAGGCAAGAAGCATGAGGCAAGAGGCAAGAAGCAAGTGGCAGGAGGCAAGAGGCAAGAGGCAAGGGACTAGAGGCAAGAAACAAGAATTAAGACAAAAGACAAAATATAAAAGCAAGTCGAAAGGCGAAAGAAAGTCGAAAGACAAATGATTGACAAAAAACCAAAGACGAAAGAAAGTCGATAGACGAAAGACGAAATACAAAAGTCGAAACCGGCAAAAGGCAATAGGCCAGATACAAAAAGCAAGAGGCAAAAGGCAAGAGAAAAACGAAAAATTTAAGACTAAAGACGAAATACGAAACAAAGTCAGAAGACAAAAGACAGTCAAAAGGCAAAATACTAAAGAAAGTCGAAAAACGAAAGACAAAGAAAAGTCGAAAGGCTTAATACGAAAGACAAAAGAGGCAAGAGGCTAGAGGAATTAGGCAAGAAACAAGACGAAAGACGTAAGCCGAAAAAGGCAAAAGCAAAGAGGCAAGAGGCAATAGGCTAAAGGCAAGAGGAAAGAAGCAAGATACAAGAGGCACGAAGCAAGAGGCAAGACTGAAAAGGCAAAAGACAAAGAGTAAGAGGCAAGATGAAAGAATCAAGAGACAAGACGAAAGACGAAAGACAAAAGAGGAAAAAGGCAAGAGGCAAGAAGCAAAAGGCATTTGCCATGAGGCAAGATGCAAGAGGCAACAAGCAAGAGGCAAGAGGCAAGACTTAAGATGAAAGACAAAAGAAGCAAGCGGCAAGAGGCAAAAGGCAAGAAGCAAATGGCAAGAGGCAAAAACCAATAGGCAAAAGGCTAGAGGCTAGAGGTAGGATTAAAATTAAAGACAAAAGACGAAAGAAATTCGCAAGATGAAATACGAAAGTAAGTGGAAAGACGAAATACTAGAAAAAGTTGAAAGACAAAAGACGAGAGAGGCAAGCTGCAAGAGGCAAGAGGCAAGAGGCAAAAGGCATAAGGCAAGACGATGGACAAAAGACAAAAAATAAACAGACAAGAGGCAAAAGGCAAGAAGCATGAGGCATGAGGCATGAGGCCAGAGGCAATAGGCAATATGCAAACAGCTAGAGGTAAGAGGCAAGAGGAAAAAGGCAAAAGGCAAGAGGCAACAGGCAAGAGGCAAGAGGCCAGATGAAAGACAAAAGAGGCAAGAGGCAAAAAGCATGTGGAAAGAGGTAAGTAGCAAGAGGCAAAAAGCAAAAAGCAAGAGGCAAGACGCAATAA
>JAQGBN010000132.1:0-10457 GCA_034698465.1 Tachypodoiulus niger | reverse complement strand
AGATTTGTGCTCAGCACTTACTTACCTTTAAATGACTACATCTCCTTAACTATAAAAAAATTTAAGAAAATAAGCCCAGATTCGTGCTCAGGAGACTTTCATATTTAAAAAAGTTTTGTTCTAATAGCAAAAACCGTGAAGTTAAATTTTTATACACTTCATCACCTTTAAATGCCTATATTATTTAAACAAAAATAAATTTTAAGAAAATAAGATCAGATTTGTGCTCAGCACTTCATCACTTTAAAATGCCTATATCTCCTAAACAGAGGAATTTCAAGAAAATATGCCCAGATTCGTGCTCATGAAAATTAAATCTTGAAAAAAGTGTTGTTTAAATAGCGAAAAACCATTAAGTTTAATTTTTATAACCTTTATAACCTTAAAATGCCTATATCTATTAAAACTAAGAAATTAATAAAATAAGATCAGATTCGTGCTCAGCACTTTATCACTTTAAAATGCCTATATCTTTTAAACTAAGAAATTTTAAAAAAATAAGCATAGATTCGTGCTCAGCACTTGATCACATTTTAATGCCTATATCTCTTAAACTATTAGAAATTTTAAGAATATAAGCTCAGATTCGTGCTCAAGAGAATAAAATATTTTAAAACGTTTTGTTAAAATAGCGAAAAAACATGCAATTAATTTTGTATGCACGTTATCACCTTTAAAATGCCTATATCTTTTAAAACATTACAAATTTCAAGAAAATACATTAAGATTCGGGCTCAGGAGACTCCAATCTTGTACACGGTGTGGTTAAACTAGCAAGAAAACATAAAGTTACATTTTCATGCACTTCATCACCTTTAAATGCCTATATCTCTTAAACTAGAAAGAATTTTAAGAAAATAAGCCGAGATTCGTGCTCAGCACTTCATCACCTT
Organism: Tachypodoiulus niger; assembly: GCA_034698465.1. Lineage (NCBI taxonomy): Eukaryota > Metazoa > Arthropoda > Diplopoda > Julida > Julidae > Tachypodoiulus > Tachypodoiulus niger. Next base: position 9,564 of record JAQGBN010000132.1, on the reverse strand, counting down.
AAAATGCCTATATATCCGGAACTTTAAGAAATTTTAAAGAAAATAAGCTTAGATTTGTGCACAGGAGACTTCAATTTTTAAAAAAAGTGTTGTTCAAAAAGCAAAAAAAAACCTGAAATTAATTTGTTATGCACTTCATTACCTTTAAATGCCTATATTTCCTTAAATATAAGGAATTTAAAGAAAATAGGTTCAGATTCGGGCTCAGCACTACATCAACTTTAAATGCCTTTATCTTCTAAACTATATCAAATTTTAAGAAAATAAATCTAGATTCGTGCTCAAGAGACTCCAATCTTGCAAACAGTGTTGTTTAAATAGCAAAAAACCATAAAGTTAAATTTTTATACGATTTCTCACCTGTAAATGCCTATATCTTTTAAACTATAAGAAATAAAAAAATAAGATCAGATTCGTGCTCAGTACTTGATCACATTTAAATGCTTATATCTCCTTAACTATATGGAATTGCAAAAAAGAATTCCAGATTCGTGCTCAGCACTTACTCACCTTTAAATGACTATATCTCCTGAACTATATAATTTTTTAAAAAATAAACAAAGATTCGTGCTCAGGAGACTCCAATCTTTTAAAAAGTGTTGTTTAAATAGCGCAAAAACATGGAATCAATTTTTTATGCATATCATCACCTTTAAATGCTTATATCTCCTAAAATATAAGGAATTTTAAGAAAATAAGCTCAGATTCGGGCTTAGAAGACTGCAATCTTGCAAACAGTGTAGTTTAAATAGCGAAAAAAACATAAAGTTGAATTTTTATGCACTTTATCACCTTAAAATGCCTATATCTTCTAAACTATGAGAAATTTCAGAAAAACAAGCTTAGATTCGTGCTCAGCACATCATCACATTTAAATGCCTATATCTCTTAAACTATAAGAAATTTAAAAAATATAAACCCAGATTCGTGCTCAAGAGACTTAAATATTTTAAAACGTTTTGCTTATATAGCAAAACACATGACGTTAAATTTATATGCACTTATTCACATTTAATGCCTATATCTCTTAAACTGTAAAGCATTTTAAGAAAATAAGCCCAGATTCGTGCTGAGCAGTTTATCACATTCAAATGCCTTTATATCTCAAACTCTATAGACTTGTAAGAAAATTAGCTTAGATTCGTGCACAGGAGACTTAAATTTTTTAAAAAGTGTTGTTTAAATAGCGGATAAACATGAAATTAATTTTGTATGCACTTCATAGCCTTTAAATGCCTATATCTCCTAACATATAAAGAATTTAAAGAAAATTGGTTCAGATTCGGGCTCAGTAGACTCTTATCTTGCAAACAGTGTTGTTCAAATAGCAAAAAAAAACATTAAGTTAAATTTTTATACACTTTATCACCTTTAAATGCTTATATCTCTTAAACTATAAGAAATTTAAAAAAAAAGATAAGATTCGTGCTTAGCACTTTATCACTTTAAAATGCCTATATCTTCTAAACTATAAATTTTTTTTTATAAAATATTCCTAAATTCGTTCTCAAGAGACATTAATCTTTCAAAAAGTGTTGTTTAAATAGCAAAAAAAATGTTAAATTTTTATTTTACTTTATCACCTTTAAATGCCTATGCTCCTGCCACAAGATGACAAGAGTAAATTACTCTAAAGTTTAACGGTTTAAATGCCTATATCTTTTAAACTATAAGGAATTTCAAAAAAAATAAGCTTAGATTCATGCTCAGCACTTTATCACTTAAAAATGCCTATATTTCCTAAACTATAAGAAATTTTAATAAAACATGCCCAGATTCGTGCTCAAGAGACTTAAATCTTAAAAAAGGGTTGTTTAAATAGCAAAAACACAAAGTTATATTTTTATGCACTTCATAACTGTTAAATGCCTATATCTCCTAAACTATAAGGAATTTCAAAAAGCCCACATTTGTGCTCAGCACTTGATCACATTTAAATGCCTATATATACTAAACTCTAAGAAATTTTAAAGAAAATAAGCTTAGATTCGTGCACAGGAGACTTAAATCTTTAAAAAAGTGTTGTTCAAATAGCGAAAAACCATAAAGGTAATTTTTTATACACTTTATCACCTTTAAATGCTTATATCTCTTAAACTATAAGAAATTTTAAAAATAAGATCAGATTCGTTCTCAGCACTTTATCACTTTAAAATGCCTATATCTTCTAAACTATAAAAAATTTCAATAAAATGTTTTCAGATTCGTTCTTAGGAGACTTAAATCTTTAAAAAAGTGTTGTTTAAATAGCCAAAAAAACAATGTTTAATTTTTATTCACATCATTACCTTTTAATGCTTATATCTCCTTAAATATAAGGAATTTTAAAATAATAAGCTAAGATTCGGGCTCAGGAGACTCCAATCTTACAAACAGTGTAGTTCAAATAGCGAAAAAAACATGAAGTTGAATTTTTATGCACTTCATCACCTTAAAAAGCCTATATATCTTAAACAATAAGAAATTTCAAGAATATAAACCCAGATTCGTGCTCAGAAGACTTAAATATTTTAAATAGTTTTGTTTATATAGCGAAAAAACATGAAATTAATTTTTTATGCACTTCATCGCTTTTAAATGCCTATATCTCTAAAACTATATGGAATTTCAAGGAAATAAGACCTAATTCGTGCTCAGCACTTTATCACCTTTAAAAGTCTATGTCTCCTTAACTATATGGAATTTAAAAAAATTATTCCAGATGCGTGCTTAGCACTTACTCACCTTTAAATGACTATATCTTTTGAACTATAAAATTTTTTAAGAAAATAAGCCTAGATTCGTGCTTAGCAATTTATCACCTTTAAATTTTTATATATTCTAAACTCTAAGGAATTAAAAAATAAGCTTGAATTCGTGCTCAGGAGACTCGAATCTTTTAAAAAGTGTTGTAAAAAAAGCGCAAAAACATGAAATAAATTTTTTATGCACTTCATCACCTTTTAATGCTTATATCTCCTAAAATACAAGAAATTTTAAGAAAATAATGTTGAGATTCGGGCTCAGGAGACTTCAATCTTACAAACAGTGTAGTTAAAATAGCGAAAAAACATTAAGTTAAATTTTTCTTTACTGTATCACCTTAAAATGCCTATATCTCTTAAACTATAAGGAATTTCAAAAAAATAGGCCTTGATTCGGGCTTAGCACTTTATTAATATTAAATGCTAATATCTCCTTAACAATAACGAATTTGAAAAAATAAGCTTAAATTCGTGTTTAGGAGACTAAAATCTTTTAAAAAGTATTGTTTAAATAGCGAAAAACCATAAAGGTAAATTTTATACACTTCATCACCTTTAAATGCCTATATCTCTTTAACTATAAAGAATTTTAAGAAAATAAGCTGAGATTCGTTCTTAATACTTTATCACCTTAAAAATGCCTATATATCCTAAACTCTAATGAATTTTTAGAAAATAAGCTTAAATTCGTGCACAGGAGACTCCAATCTTTCCAAAAGTGTTGTTAAAATAGCTAAAAAACCTAAAGTTAAATTTTTATGCACTTTATTACCTTTGAATGTCTATATCTCTTAAACTATAAATATTTTTAAGAAAATAAGCCCAGATTCGTGCTCAACACTTTATTACCTTACAATGCCTATATATCCTAACCTCTAAGAAATTTTGAAGAAAATAAGCTTATATTCGTGCACAGTAGACTTTAATTTTTAAAAAAGTGTTGTTAAAATAGCAAAAAAACATGAAATTAATTTTTTTGCACTTCATCACTTTTAAATGCCTATATCTCCTTAAATATAAGTAATTTTTTAAAAATAGGTTCAGATGCGGGCTCAGGAGACTCTTATCTTGCAAACAGTTTTGTAAAAATAGCAAAAAAACATTAAGTTAAATTGTTATTCGTGCTCAGCACTTGATCACCTTTAAATGCCTATATCTCTAAAACTATATGGAATTTTAAGAAAATAAGACCTAATTCGTGCTCAGCACTTTATCAACTTAAAATGCCTCAGACATTTTAAACTATAACAAATTTTAAGAAAATAAGCTTAGATTAGTGCTCAGTACTTGAATATTATTAAATGCCCATATTGCCTAAACTATAAAAATTTTCAAGAAAATAAGCTTAGATTCGTGCTCATAATACTTAAATGTTTAAAAAAGTGTTGTTCAAATAGCGAAAAACCATAAAGTTAAATTTGTATACACTTCATTACCTCTAAATGCTTATATCTCTTTAAGTATAAGAAATTTAAAAAAAATAAGATCAGATTTGTGCTCAGCACTTTATCACTTTAAAATGCCTATATCTTCTAAACTATAAAGAATTTCAAAAAGCCCAGATTCGTGCTCAGCACTTGATCACATTAAAATGCCTATATCTTTTAAACTATAAGAATTTTTAAGAATATAACCCCAAATACGTGCTTAAGAGACAAAATAATTGTCAAAAGTTTTGTTTAAATAACGAAAAAACGTGAAGTTAAATTTTTATGCACTTTATTACCTTCGAATGCCTATATCTCTTAAACTATAAATACTTTTAAGAAAATAAGCCTAGATTTGTGCTTAGCACTTTATCACCTTTAAATGCTTATATATTCTAAACTCTAAGTGTTGTCAATAACTCTTGCTAGACTTTAGCAATTTCGTTTTAAACTTCTTTTAATTAATTCCCAGTAAAATCCGCAGCAGTCAAATAGTTTAACTGAACTTGATCAAAGCAAAAAGTCAACACAAAGAATCAGTTTAAGAGTGCTGCATGTGCATGCCAGACAAATGCAAAGCATGTGCTCTGCTATGAGCTAAAGAGCCAGGGCCAGCACATGCAACCTTAAACAAATCTTAAATCAATGCTTTTAAACATCCTCGCCTCCGATGAAAACTGTCTGTGTTTTCAACTTAATGCCTTGCATCAAAGATCGCTATCTTGGTTGTGGGTCGGCGGTAAGTTCCTGTTGCTGTTCTAAAGTCAACCACACGAGTTTGTCCATCTTTGCCGGGGTAAATGTTGATGACTTCTTGTTTGGGCTAACAGTTCCTTGGTAAGGTTGTGTCAATTAGAATTCCAATGTCTCCAAATTTAATGTTGTTAGTTTTAGTCAACCACTTGTTGCCACAGACGAAGGTAGGCAAGTATTTCTTAATCCAACGGCTCCAAAACATGTCGGCAAGTCTTTGGGTTATTTTCCATATTTTACGTAGACTTAGGTCACTGTTGTCAAACTTTCCAGGAGGTTGATTAGCACTAAAACATGTCGGCAAGTCTTTGGGTGTTAACAGAGTTTTCTGCTTCTGTTAATAGTCTGCAAAATCTCTTCTTTAGGTGCTCTTTCTTTAAGTGTGGCCTTTAAAGCGGTCTTTATTGAGCGAACCAGTATTTCTCAGCAACCTTCCATATGAGGTGCAAAAGGTGGAATGAAATGCCAATTGATCCCTCGTATGGCCATTTCTCTCTTGATCTTGGACAACTAGAATTCTTATAAAGCTTTCTTTAGCTCTGTGTCAGCACCTCTAAGATTGGTTCTGTTTTCCAAGTAGATATCGCAGGGATGTCCTCTTTAACATATAAATCTTCTTAAGGCTATAATTGTGAAATGAGTAGAGAGCGATCCAGCAATTTCTAGATGAACGGCTCGGACCAATAGACAGGTAAAAAGGACACCATATCGTTTTTGGTGATGACGACCAACGGTGACTTCCAATCGGCCAAAGTAATCCATTCCTGTCCAAGTGAATGGCCGTGCTTGTCGAGTGACTCGGAAATCAGGTAATGGTGCCATCACAGGTGTAGTTGGAAAGGCTGTCTTAATTTTGCAGTGCTGACAGTTGTACCATATTTTTCTAAGTGCTGATCTTATTCCTAGGATCCAGTATCTCTGCCGTACTTTATTCAATATCAATTCTGTACCCATGTGATTCGACTTTTTATGCCAGTACTCCAGAAATCGCCTTGTGTACTCATGCTTTGGGTCAAGAACAATGGGATGTTGGCAATCCTCATCCAATTCAGGTGATCTTTTCAGTCTTCCTGAAATGCGCATAATGCCATCTTTATCCAACATCGGTGTCAACATGATAAGGCGACTTTTTTTTGGAATTTGGGCTCCTCTCCGTAGCAACCCAAATTCCTCTCCAAAGAATTCTGACTGGCGAAGTTTGATCCACGTTCTTTTAGCCGCGTTCATCTCCAATGTAGTTAGTTCAAATGTAATCTTTACCTTTTTTCTGCAATTGTTGATGAATCTTAACATCCAGGCTGTGGATCTTATCAGGCGCAACCGGTCTAATCTTTCTTTGCTTAGAAGGTAGGTCAAATTGCCCACAGTTGTACTTCCGGCAAACGCAGCCACATCATCTGTCTCTTAGTGTTCCTCAGTCACTTCTATCAAGTTGGACTTTTCGACAGGCCACTTTTTCTTCTCAGCCTTTAAGAAAGGTGGTCAATTCCAATAATGGCTGCTCTTGGAGAAATCACAATTTTTTCACTGCGAGTGGCATCATCTGCTACATTTTCTTTTGTAGGTACCCAATGCCATTGGGTGACATCTGTAGTTTTAATAAATTCTCCAATGCGGTAAGCAACAAATTGCTTAAAAGCCCTTGTTTCCGAGCAAATAAAATATAGAACTGTCCATGAGTCTGTCCAAAAATGTGTGCTGCTTGGTTTGATTCGATGTTGTTGTCGCACAGTTTCCGCTAAATGGGCAGCAATTACTGCTCCTTGCAGCTCGAGGCGAGGTATCGACAAGTTGTCTGAGTGAGGGAATTACTGTATTCCTAAGACCTTTTCCGTAGTCTCACTTCGTGACCCTAAGTCTTTGCTAGTTTTAATTTTTAGTTCTGTAGCATTCACAGTGGCTTTTAAAACTTCAGGTGAATTGCTAAGCTATTTGCTAATCTCAAATCTGCCACATAGATGAACTTCCTTGACATCCGAGAGGAGTTTGATAGCTTCTAAAGTGGTCTCTGCACTTTCCAAGTAATTGTCCATGTAGTGTCTTTCCAAATTGGCTTTAACAGCTTGTGGAAATTCATCGTAAAATTCCCTGGCATTCTTGTTCTTTGTCTACTGAGCGGTGTATGGTGACGAAGCAGATCCAAACATCACTACTTCCATCTCTAACACATCAGAGGAACGGTCTCGATCCATGCCTCTTCACAAAAATATTTGACTAGCAGCATCTTCCTTCCTCATTTTGATTTGCAGGATCATCTCTTTAATGTCGCCAGTAAAAGCCACTCTTCCTTCTCGAAATTTGAAGAGAATGCCTGGCAGGGAGTTTAGGAGGTCTAAACCAGTCATCAAAGAATCATTTAGGCTTGTGTATTTAGACTTTGCCGCAGCATCGAATACCAGTCGTATCTTTCCAGGTTTATTTGGATTTATTGCTGCAAAGTGTGGCAAGTACCAGGTGCGTAGTCCTTCCTGTTCAGCTTCTTCAGGTGTTAGTTTGCTTGCATAACCTTTATCCACGAAGCCTTGCACTTGTGCACAATAATTTTCTGCAAAGTCTGGGACTCAATCCATTCAGCTTTCAATACTTCGAAGCCGTTTCGTGGCATTAGTTTTGCTCTCAGGAAGAGAACAATCGGGCTGCTTCTACAGTAGACCTGTTTCCCATCTCTCTTCGCAACGACTGGTCACTTCCTCGGTAATCCTGACACCAAAACTCTCAGTAGTGAAGGACCTCTTTATTAGTTCGTGCAATGGATCGATGCACTGTTCTTCATGGCAATGCAGGGTCAGGGAATTCACTTGTACCTTTGTTGGAAGATTGCCTCTAATCACCCAACCAAGTTCAGTGCAAGTAGCGATTGGAGCGTTCGATGATCCTTCTTTAACTTCTCTGGCCACAATTAGAGCAGCATTTTCCTGTCCAATAAGTATTGCTGGCCGCATACTTCTGTTGGCAAAGGAGATCTTCGGTAGATGACTCCATTTCTGCAGAAGTTTATCTTGTTTCACTACTTGCTCCAGTAAGTTTTAATTTTTTGTTGTGCGGACATCTGTTAGTAGAAATCGTTTTCCGCCTTCGGCACTACAAATTTAGACCTTGACTCGTTGTGAGGTCGTGTCTTCTTGAGCCACTGAATTCGTCCACTTCATGCGTAGAGGATCACGATTGCCTTTCAATTGAAGTTGGTTGGCAACTTCATCATCAATTAGTGTCACAGTAGATCCTTCATTGAGTAGTGCACAGGTAATAATTTGTTTTCTTTTATAGCTGAGGGTCACATAAAGGATGCTCAAGAGGACTTTATCTTGACCTTTTAGATGTAATAATCTAGAGAATTCTTTAGCTTCTGCATTTAAAGTCTTGTACTTTTCAGTTTCTTTCCGTAATCCTTCCTTGATCACTCCAACATCATCGGTGTGGATTAGCTGATGATGTCTGTAATGGCATCCTCTAACTGGGCACTTGGTCTTCTTTTCGCAATCTGATGACCGGTGTTTCATACTCAGGCATGAAAAACATCGTCTGGTTTCTTTCACCCACTGTAGTCGGGATTCAGGAGTAATCTTCTTAAAGGAGTAGCAGTCAAGAAATCTGTGACCATCTTTTTTGCAGTAGGCACACTCAGTACGCTTCACTTCATCCGTGGTGTTGACATAGATCTTCTCCGTCTTGTGATGTTCTCGTTTTTCTCTTTTTATTTCTGTCGTCCTTGGATGGTAATTTCTGCAAGCTATTTCTGCTTCATCATCCATCCACAGGGCAAAGTCCTTCACTGTTGGGAAGATTCCAATACGTTTTGCAATTTGGTGTTGAGCCCAACGGTACTTTAGCGGATGTGGCAGTTTAACTTCTAAATCCCTCACTAATGATGGGTTCACTAGATGCTCCAGACAGTTCAGGGATTCAATCGTTGCTACCAGGTTGGACACCAAAACTGCATAGTTCATCACAGACTCGTAATTGTCTTCACTGGGAGAAGGAGCATTCTTGACTTTTTCCATAAAAGTCTCGACGATAAATTGCGGACGACCAAATCTTCTTTCCAGGGTCTTCATTGCCATCTCCACATTCTTAGGTTGGATCAGAAGCATTTGGACACAGTTTTTGGCTTCCCCTTGTAAGCACTTCTGTAAACGCATTGCATTTTCTTCTGGTGAAAATCCGCACAGTTCTGTCGACGAGCGGTATTGGTTGATGAAGATGGGCCAATCCTCTGCATTACCACTAAAATTTGGTAATTCTTTGCCAATAGTTTGCCTTGTAATAAATCTCTCTGTTGCACTTCCCAGATTCGCATTTGTAGCAGTAGGTAGGCTTGAGGGCAGTACCGTAGACTGAACCGCAGTGGGTCCAATCAGTCGACTTGGTTGGTTAAACATATTTCTTGCGTAAGTTAATCCGGGTGCAGGTCCAAGGCTTGATGCAGTTATCAAATTTGTAAGGGGTGCAGTAGCTCTTGTAGTAGGAGGTGGCAAAGTCTGTTGAGCAATGTTCTGTGGTAATGCAGCATCTGGGATCGATGAAATTTCAAGTGGGGGTGCAGTTGCACCCAGAGCAAATGAAGCAGGATTCATTCCTGAGGTGGCAGTTGCAGGAGCAGGCAATAAAGTCATTTCTGGTACCGCTGTACCTGTAGTTTG
>JAQGBN010000131.1:0-10475 GCA_034698465.1 Tachypodoiulus niger | reverse complement strand
ATTACTGATCCTAACTCTGGATTAATGGCTTCTGTGGCAAATGGGGAAGATGACTGGGGGAATGATATTTTGATAGCAAATGCTCTAGCAAAGGAGAAAGTTAGCAGCAGAGATTAGCCTTATGCAGGAAGCACAAGGCTGAATACCTTGAGCGTGTTGCAGCTAAAAAGGCTAGGTTAGCTATTTGTGAGATTAAAAAAAGCTGAGTGGGCTGAAATTAGGCGTTTAAAGGAGATAACGGCAACTAATAGCAAGGGGACACCAGCCAACCTCCAGCCGATGAACCCCCACACTTTGTAATGTCACTTAATCTAGGTGACAATCCTTTTAATGATGCACAGCATGTTGACAACAATGGTATTTGCTGCTGCATGCTGTGTAAAGAGATTGAGGAGCTAGCTGGTTTGGGTGACTTGGAGAAGTATACTGTAAAAAGTTTAATACCTGTGCAATAGGTTATAAAGTAAATTTTTAAGATCTGGACCAGTTATCTCCAATAAATTTCTATGACAATGTTTTAAGTGTATTATATGCAGCCATTGAACAGGCTTGTGAAAAACGAGATATACATTTTCCTTTCATGAAACTTACTAAAATTACAGGAAAATGAATTCTTGGTAAGTTTATAAAAACTGACTAAAGCAATTGAAACAAAAATTTAGGAGGTTCTGAGATAATTCTTAATATTATACATACTGTAATGCCTGAACCAGGTTCTGGCTGGAAACAGCAAGGCAGCTGTCAAAATCGCATCTTTTTCGAATTAGAAAAATGGTTAAGTTCAAAAAAATGTTCAGTGGTGATTAAAAATGATGATGATCTTTGTATGGCCCAGGCTATTGTAGTTGCAAAAGCTCATCATAATGCTCAATTCGATAATGCTACACCTGAAGCAATAACATTTTACAAGAGAATTAGTGATGGCCATAAAAATTTTCAATTGGTTCAGGCACGTCAATTATGTAATTAGGCCGGTGTGGATACATATCAACCTTGTGGGCCACCTTAAGCGCAGCAATTCCAAGATTTGCTAAAACCTTAAGGATTTCGGCTATACATATTGAGTGCAGAATCCAATTTTTCAAGCAGTTTTTGTAGGTCCTGAAACATGTCCAAAACGCCTAGCATTGCTTTATTTCAAAAAGCATTTTGTTGTGCTAACTAAGATGGCAGCATTATTTAATAGATCAGCATTCTGTTGGGAATGCCTTAAAAGTTACACAGGGCCTCATAAATGTTCTAAGCAATGCCTTTCCTGTTGTGATGCTTGGTGTCTGCTTCAACAGGATGCCTCTTCAGTCAAGTGTGAATTGTGCAACCATTTTATTAAGGGGATTCATGTTTAGAATTGCATTTAGCAAATGGCACATGTAGTCAAATTCAGAGATGTCACGTCTGTTCTTTGTTTATGCACACTGGTGTTAAGCACATTTGTGGAAAGCAGTAGTGTCCATGTTGTAAAGAAATAGTTAATTGCAATCATTTGTGTTATATGCAAGAACTAAAAATTGTCAATAGACAGATCGACAAAATGAACACTAGCATTCCTCCAAAGGTCATTGCTCCTATGGCTGACGGCTTTTAATGGCCTATTGTTTACTACTTTGATGCCAAGGCAATGCAAGAATAAAATATGCATAAAGTCAATCTCATTGTTGTACAGCGTGAGAATGGTTTACCAGAACATCAGCACATTTTTAAAAATGATGTTGAGGGTAATGCACATGACAAATTTTGCAATTGAATCTAAAAGATCATTGCGAAGTTGATTTAAAAACAAAATTTGATATTTGTAGCCCACAATATGAAGGGCAATGATGGTTTTTTCGTTTTAGAGTATTTGTATGAAAACAACTTGTTTACTCTTGATGTTTTCCTCACGGGAAACAAGCTCATTTCGCTAAGGTTTTCATTTTGTAGAATGTTCTGTATTTTCATATCCAAGTCATTAATAGATCTTCTGGTGAGGTTTTTCATAGGGTTGTCCGTGGCATTACCCAGATTTTGGGCTGGCTGCATGTATGCCATACTGCTACTAGGCACCAGCAGCATTTTTCATATGTGCGACATTAGCAAGCAATTAAAGTAACAATGCTGGAATGACCGGTGCAAAGACAGATAAAAGATGACCAAGGAATCTACCCTTCTGTGTGATCATGCGCCGTTTGGTCTTAAGTCATTTCATTGCTGGCAATTTGTTGCAACCGTTTTTTTGTAGCATTTTAGCTTTTTATCTTTTTTGATGACGCTGGTACTTTGCCTTTTAACAGATTGTAACAACATTCAGAATGGCCCTTGATGACAGAATTATTACTGTCTTTAAAAAGTTTATTTTTCCGTGCTGCTGTTTAGCTTCTCAACATCTTTTTGAATAGTGGAGTGCTACTTATCAGGTGTGTGGAAAACATGATGCTCTCGTTGAATAACAAAAGCTGTTCTAATTGCCTTATCAAGATGCTGTTTGGTTTTATTTATAATGGGCACTATAATGCTGTCTGCATTGTTATAATGTGCAGCTATAATAAACCCTACATCCACTACCACAAGAAGCACCACATACAGTAAAACAATGACTAATAAGGTACGTCTGTCATTGACTTGGTTGTATAGCATCATCATCGTTAAAGGTCATGTATGTTTGGGTACGTAAACATGGCACATTTTACCAGGCAGTATTCCATTCTTAGTCTAAGAGCTTAAGGTGTTTTTTGTTTTAAATCAATCAATAAGTGGCTATGTGCCTGTTGCGTAGCATCTTGGTGAGCCTCTGATAGACATTTCGAATTGGTGGGGTATAATTGATGACCTAATGTATTGATTTAAGAAGGATCATAAGGATTTTTAAAAAGAAACAAATAATGAGTATTTTGATTTATTGTATGGCTCTCTTTACCTTTTGGAAAAATGTTTTGCAGCATATAAATTATACTTAAATTTTGATGATCAGATCCTTTGCTAAATAAATTGGTTACTGTTTTATCATCCCTATTTTCAGACATTAAATCATCAATAATTAACAAGTTATTAATTTTATGTTTAAAACTTTCATAGGTCTTCGTGTATGCCTTGCACAAATTCAATTTTGGGGGTTACCGACTTTGCCATTTTAGCATAAGCAGGCTGGTTAGCACCAAAACACCAAACAATTACTATTGGTGCCAGTAATAGTTTATTTATTAGTCTCTAAAAGCTTTTGAACAAAATATGTTTTCCCACTTTGAGATACTCCACATACCATGGCTGTAAATGGGTGCTGTAGCTGAATATCAAAGTCCAACTTCATTTTTAATGTTGTAACAACCAAGTTCAAAAGGCAAATGTTAATAATTTTAAACATCACAGATATATACAGAACACATTTGTTTATTTACCATCATCATCATACTGAAAATTCACGACATTTGAAGTTATGTGGCAATTTACGAGTAGCATCCATGCATCTTATGGCATTTGATTTACTAGAATCACAATTATTTGCAAACACATTACAATGCTTATGCATATATTTCACTTCTAGAGGATTGGGTCTTGTATGCATGATACAACAGGCATACTTGTACCATGTTTAAAAAAACTTTTTTTTGTTGTAATTTAGTTTACCACTTCAATAGTTAGCTTTAGAGGGCTACCATATAAATAACCAAATCTACTTTCACGCATATCTTTTTAAGTGCCATGTTTAAAAGACAAAACTTCATTAAGAATTATGATATTCAGGATTTAATTAAGTTCACAACCACAAAACACTGGCATTTCGATTGAACCAGTCTTCATCATCATCATCGTTGTCATCATAATCATCAGAATTATCAATAACACAGTCATCATCATCACTATCATCATCAGAATCATAAAGAGCTGTGTTTGGCTGTGGTGCTGGCACTGTTAAAATAACTTAAATCATCATCAGCATCTGCAGGTGTTAATATTTCAGTTGAAATTGATGTTTAAGTATTATTGTCTGTTAAGAAATAAATCTAATTCACTTATTGACACAATCAAGAGAGAGTTTCTTGATAGCTTAATCTATATAAGGTCCCAGTTTTTGCACACATCGCCATTGGGTCACACTCATGTTTATCCTTTTCGGGGTAAACTGCAACGCACCAGTTTGTGGGTTTAGTGAATTTTCACGTATCTAAACATATGTTAAGCCATGATATTTTCCTACAGACATATAGAGCACACCCTGAATTTGATGGATAACAGGATCCATAATCGCCTTTGATTGTACAGGCTGCTGTGTCTCAATCTTTTCATATTTAGCAGTCTGAAACTCAGTGGCCTGATCAGGAATAAAACTTTGCTTCTGAGGTGCTGCTGGTGCTAGTGGTGGTGGTGGCAAAGTAGATTCCTTTGCTGTTACTAGATAGCTGAGTAATCAAGTAGGAATGATGATGGCTTATGTTTTCTATCATGATTGCAGCAGCCTTTTATTCACAGATTTCTTTATTGCTCAGCTCTCCTTGGTGGACTTCTGGTGTAAATGGGTGGTGATAAGTAGGTTGTTTTTCATTGATGGACTTCTAGCATAAGATGGGTGGTGATGAGGAGGTTGTTTCTCATTGGTGTATTTCTAGCATAAGATGGGGTGGTAATAAGGAGGTTGTTTCTCATTGGTGGATTTCTAGTGTAAAGAGGCAGAGTTTACATGGCCTACTTTATCAGCATTTCTATTGGCTCTAACCTTGTACATGAGCCATTGCTATTTTACATTACATCAGTATGCACAATGAAATCTGTAAACCTCAATTGCATTACATTGTCTACTTAAAATGGCTTCTGCAAATTACTCCAGTGTATAAGAAACAATGATACTTCTGAAAAAAGTAATCTTGATTATTATGAATCTGATGCTGAGGCCACAAACAGTAAAGCTGATCAAACTGGCAAATCATCTGATGATCCTGATGATTATCCTTAAATGATTGTCTTTGAGCTACCTAAGAAATGCATCTACAGCTTGCCTTGCTTGTTTAGAGAACATTGAAACTCACAATATACATTCATCATCAACCCACAGATTTTCTAACTTTCAGAAAATGTATATCACCACTTGCTGTGTTGATGCATTGCGTACAATATGCATCTAACCTCGATTTTTGCATTAATGCACTACATAGCAAATGGAATTGGCCCATCTGGTTTCAACAACTTCATGCTCAGCATACCTGACTTGTGAAATGCCTACAACAAGACACTGTGATTGATATCGATGATATTGGTGTTTCAGCCATCATAAGCTATGAAGGTGTTATTCCAGTTCAACTAAATACTGATGACCTACCACAACACAGAAGTTTTAGTTTATTTTTGATGACTGTTGATGTTGCCCGTACACAACATAATACCAATGAACTGTTTTGCCATGAATGTCACCTACTACGACAGCTATGCATGATTAAAGAACTACAGTTTGGCCACCATCACTGCTTGGTTCTAGGCCAATCGGAATAAGATTATCTGATCCCTTTAAAAGTGCTAGAAATGTGTATACAATATGATCAGGATTTAAAATATTGTATTGAATACATGTATAGTCAGTGGCAAGATCATGACTTTACTAAGCGTACATATGTACAATCACTGTTTTAATATGAGTAATAAACAATTTTGTATCTTGTAATGTATGTCCTTATATTTCATTTATTTATGGTTGTAATATTTTTAGACTTTTTATTCCTTGCATCTAATATACAATGCACTACCCAATATGTATAAATATATTATTTTACCTTTAAATCAGTGCTGTTATAGCACTTCCTGTTAAAAATGGCCAACTTTCTGTCAGCAAAACTTAAGGTTACTTATTTCTTCTCTGTTTCTTATAGTTGGTACTATTTTTACTTACATTTTCCCCCTTTACGAAAATTTTTCCCCTTTTATGACCATGTTTTTGTTTTTATTTTTGTCAATTCTTTTTATTTTAACCCTAATACATTCTCCTATCTTAAACGTATCATTTAATATTGTATTCAATGCATTTAAACTATTATTTAACCCTTTTGGTAATTCAATATGGCTGACGAAACATTGAAATCCAAAATGGCTGACTTCCGGCTAAAGAAAGGAAGAGGGTAGGGACAATAAAAGGGACAGGCCAATAAAAATAGGGACCAAAATAACTTTAGGGGGGTAGGGCAATAAAAATGGGGACCAAAATAGCCAAAATGCCTGGGGGCACAAATAGGCACCAGACGGGCATTCTATACTACTAAAGTTATTTTCATAGGCATACATTTGTTTTGTTTAAACTGATTTGTTTAGTTTTGTATCTTGGTCTACATGAATAAAAAACTAAAATTAACGTTTTTTATGTTGTAAATTTATTTGTTTGATCCTAAATGTACAGTCAACAATTAATTGATCTGGCTTGCTTTGCAAAAAATAAATCTTTGCTTTTGTTTGCAAAATGCTACCTGAGTAATTATCTACAATCTTGGCCAAAAATCTAAGGTACCCCATATTATTTGCCTTTTTAAAATTTTGTGTGCAAATATGAAACAGTGGTTTGTAAAATTTCTTAAAAACTTCATTGGAATTAACAAAATCGTGAATTACTAGTATTGTTGCAATAGGGTAAAGGTAAATGTGTGTAATTTTTTGCTTGTGCAAGATGATTCTATCACGTTTTTATATATGAGTTTCACATAAAAATGTTCTGTCCATATTAAAGGCTTGACTTCCTATGCTTCTTAGAAAGCAAGGGATTCTTCATCACTTACTTTCAATTCTTTAAGGCCTGCATTTAGAAGTGTTTACCTTACGGTTTATTCAGAAATTTCTGTACATCATTGCAAGTCGTACTGCACAGAAATTTTGAAAGATTTAGTCTCCTGTTTAACATAGTCTAACAAGATAACATTTTGTTTCAACGGGCTGAAATATTTTGTTTATGGTCTGATCTCGATATTTTGTAATGAATTCCTGACTTAGCAAATCGTTTTAATGCAGATTTCATGCCCTTACGTGAACACTTCAATGCTTTTACAATTTGAACTTTTATCAATTTACTCAAAGTCACAATTTGTTCATCCTGAAATTGATCAAAAACTCATTTGATTGCATTACTTCTAGATATGACATTCATAGAATAAAATGTGTTGAATCATCTTACACAAGAAACAAATTGCACACTTCTACCCTTTACTTTATAGCAAAAATCCTGGGAGTTAGTAATTTTGTTAAATCAAATGATTTTTTTAATTTTAATAAAATTATTGTGAAACTATGCAAACAACTGTTATCTTCTGATGAATAATAAAGAGGTACGCAAAATTCAACCAGTTACACTAACATATTTGCCGATAACGTTAAAAAAGATAAATCATATGAAGTGCCCTATACTTTTGGCCAAGTTTCTATTTCATATTTTTATTATAGATATTCATTAAAGTTTAAAATTCTGAATATAATGTTTTATAATTAATATAATAGGTCAGTAGGAAATAATGCTTTGCAAACAATTAAGGAATTAACATTTTTATGAATTTTTAATTAAATTAATTTTTTTTTTCAAAATTATTTATTACAGCTCATAAATATTTTTAAATCTTACCTTTTCATTGATATCTGCAGCTACATAAAACATAATTAAAAGCAGAGTCAAACCACAAATAATTCAAATGTAAAACAAAATAAGGGCTTAATTTTTTTGAAGACTTATTTTGAGTATTCAGACCAAGTTATATATTACTACCACTAATTGGCTGTAAATAACAAAGAAGTAATAGATGCAAATGTATAAGTCTTTTTGAGAATTTTGATCAAGCTGCCGTGTTCATTTATATTGTTTAGAATGGTTAATGTTTCACTGAGTATGCTAAATTCTGTTTTTGAATACATTCTACTTATAACAATTTCGTTTTGCACGATGCTCAAGAAATGTGACACTGTGATTCTTATTGATTGAAATGCAAAAATTGCAAAGGCAGTGTTAGATATTATAACAGAACAAGTACAAAAAAAGATATATTGTCACATCAACAAAAATTTCGGTTAAAAATACTGTGGAATGTTTAATCTCCTCTGTGCTTACATCATATATATGACCATTGTTTGTTGCATTTTCAGATGGTAAGACAATTACCATTGCTTTCAAACAAACATGGTAGAGGTCGACTATGGCGCTGACAAAAATTGTTGAGATGGTGATTATTGATAAATATCCAGTAATTTTCAAAGTTTTTGATAATTCTGGATAATTTTCTTCTTTTCCATAACATTTTCAGTGATGATCTAGTTTGACCCAAAATTCTCTAACATTTTTATAATAATACCAAAAACTACCAAATGTTGACCACCCCCTAAAATTATTAGTATAATAAACATGCTAATGAATTGTTCACCATTAATGCTATAGAAATATTACACTGTCTTTTTGATTAAGCATGAAAAAGGATGAATAGGCAACATTATTAAGACCAAATTCCGAGTTAACTTTATGTAATATTTAAAGCCAGTTTCCATTGAAAGATCATGCAAATTGAGAAATAATCCAATTAGTATTGGAAATCCTTTAAATTTGGTCGTTGTTTCCATCATTGTCTAAAGCAAATTAATCTGTTAAGCGAACGGCGAAGTTGTCAAGTGAAGCCTTATTTGTTATAGAAGATTGACAATTGAGCAAATTAACTGGTGTATGTATAAAATTTTCCATAAATTGATTGATTAGTTGGATACATGATATGCCCCAAAAAATATAGTGGCAGTTATCTGACTTCAATATCGTTCTGTTTCGGTGTTTCAGCTGTATGCTAAATACCGTTGAATATTCAAGGATAGTAAATTACTTTATAAGCAAATGTTTTCTGCAATTTTGTAATATTATATGTATGTATATTATGAATGTGTTATAAAAATGCATCTATAGCAATAGTGTTACTGATAGTGTTGTAATTTCAACACGTATGGTATGATAGTTGGCAAGTTATCCGAAAATAATGTGGTTGTCAATGGATATTTTTACCCGAATTTTGATGTACATTAAATAATTGTTTAGAATTACTTTGATTTTTTTTAATTTGTTTGCTATCTTAACTTCAAAATATACTTTCTAAGAAATTAAACTATTTCGATATTTTGGTTTACTAATTTTTTAAGTTGTCACACTATTAACACTTTTGCACAGTAAATATTTAGCTGTTTAGATACCTTTATAATTGTAATGCCAAATGTTTGAATTATATCAAATTAACTGAATTCTTTTGGCACATTTATCATTAAGTAGCTAATTGCAAATAAATGCAAATAAATCTTATATAAATGTACAGTATTAGCATGCTAATAATTGCATATCATTTTAACGATTTTGCCTTAGCATAAATTAACCGGTTATTTATCATATTATTGTGGCTTACTTCTTACATTTGTTTACTGTTCTAGATAATTTTTAAAAGTTTAGTTTTTAATCTGTGTATTTTTTTCTTTCAATTGGTTCAAGTCACCACCTTTAAAACTAACAGTGAAACTATTTTTTTAACCTGGAAAACTGAAGAACTTGGAATTCTTTACTTCTCATATTCATGGATTAATGTAATTTACTACTACTTGTCTTTAAGCGAAGGCATCTAGCTAGTTCCGTTTATAGATTGCGTTTTGAACGTTCTCTTACTGAAACGGCTAGCTTACATATGCTCTAATAGAAGCCTGATGCGCCAGGTCACTAGAAATGCTGATCGAATGAAAGTGTTTCATCGCTAGGTATAATTTTAAACGATCGCTTAGTGAGCGCTTAGTAAAAGAACAATTTTGCTAGCACCTCTGAACAGAGTACGGAGGCGCAAGGCCACTAGATAGGCTAATTGAATCAAAGTAATTAATTATTAGATAGCGTTTAGAGCGAGTGCTTAGTAAATTTTGGGATTTCAAAATTTTGAATTTTGAACGTTGCCACCTAAACGTTTCAGATGCGTGCAGGCAGGCAGTCAAAGATATGCAAAACTAAATATATATATATATATGATTTACAACCCTCATTATCCTTTATGTATTGCAAAAGTATATGATTGAAGGTAAATATACCCTTCATGTAAGGATATCGTTAAATTCTTTCCATTAATCCAATAATCATTTAAAAGTTATCTAAACATTAAGAATAATAAATGCTTTTGATATGTACAAATGCAATTATTCAAATACTTTTACAAAATTCTGAATTAGTAAGAAAGGGAAAATCAGTCTGTATATTTGGCAAAAAAATTAAAAAATTCTGTATTATGTGACAATTATTTGATGCTAAGATGCTCGATGTTCATGTATTTCTAGTTATGAATATTTATGAAAGTAAAAAATAATAATAATTGTTTCCTAAACAGGTTCACTTATGTTTTTCAGCGATTTCACATACTTAAATATGCATATACAGTCGAATCCCCTTAATCTGGACACATCCGTTCGGAGGCGTTTTGTCCCGATTAGGCGGCTGTCCAGAATATGCGAAGTTCAAAAAAAAAATACATGTACACTGTATATGG
>JAQGBN010000130.1:0-10475 GCA_034698465.1 Tachypodoiulus niger | reverse complement strand
CCACCTGACCTGGAAAACAAAGAAAATAATAAAATCCTGGAAAAACCTGGAATTGGCAGTGAATTTGGAAGCACATGAAATGGGTCAAGGATCAGGTGGATCTGAAATGTGAATTCACTACTTGTAAATCTTCACTTCACAAATTTAAACAGATCCACCTGACCTGGAAAACAAAGAAAATAATAAAATCCTGGAAAAACCTGGAATTGGCAGTGAATTTGGAAGCACATGGAATGGTCAGGGATCAGGTGGATCTGAAATGTGAATTCACTACTTATAAATCTTCACTTCACAAATTTAAACAGATCCACCTGACCTGGAAAACACAGAAAATAATAAAATCCAGGAAAAACCTGGAATTGGCAGTGAATTTGGAAGCACATGAAATGGTCAGGGATCAGGTGGATCTGAAATGTGAATTCATTACTTGTAAATCTTCACTTCACAAATTTAAACTGATGTAACCAGGGTGTTCCTAGACCTGGAAAACAAAGAAAACATGGAAAACCTGGAATTGCCAGGGATATTGTTATAACGTGAAATAGCCAAGGAAATGTTTAGAAATAATTTATTCTGAAAGAGAAAGGAAGATATCGGTCTTACTTTTGCTTTCACATAACTTTAAAGTGCGGATGAAGTGATAGAAAAGTAATGAAAGTAAATTCTGGTATTGACATAATTACAAATTCATGATAATTACATTAATTACGTACAATTATTTCCTTGTAAGTGATTCACTTGGCATTTTAGTGCATTCAAATTAACTTCGAAAGGAATTTTTTCACTAATTTTTAACCAGTTTGTGAATCCCCAAATTCCTTTTTCTTTGATGTCATTTTAGTATAGTTTGTTATGTTCACTTTGGGATTAGAGATATGGAGATGGAACTCAGTAGCTAGTTAGATTTGTTCAAAACTTGAATAAGTCAAGAAATAGTGAAGGAAGTGGACAATTTTATTTCTGGGTAGCCCTGTAGAGTTTGCAGATCAGAATCATCACATCGAGATCAATGACTGATCCCTACAACAAAACGGTACCGGCAACAGCGCGCGCACCCTGTAATGGGGAAGCGCACGTGTCTTTTGTTTGACCATAGAAAAATGGTTTCCTCCTTTCCATAGAAGGCCTCTAAAACGAGCCAATAGCAACGCTTGTGCACCGCTCTGCGCCGGTCGATCATTCCTCATTCGCACATTTGCCGCCAGAGGGCTAGTCTCGCTTTTTCACTGGACGGTGGTTGCCCAGGTGCGAGTGAACCCCGTCAAGGCCGTTCGCGTTGGATGGTGACTGTTGCGTGGCTCTTATCGTGTTCGTTCAACCGACGTTTGAAGGAAATTCAACTTATTCTGGTGTTTGGGTAAGTTTTTCCCCATTTCGTGTCATTGTTCATGGTTTTATAAACCGCATTTGGAAGGCCCGACTGGTCCGTGAATGCTGACGGTAAGCCTAAACCTGAGCAAAACCACTGTACGCCCAGTGGGGTCGTTGCGACCTGGGCATGACAGTTCTTGTCGGACAAAGCATAAGTTTACTGGTAAAAATGCTAACATTCAGCCCCATTTTCGAGGCCTAATCGCTGCAAGGTGTCAACCGAAAGCTGCTTGCGTCTGTGACTGAGTAGGGTAAACGCACCAGTAGTCAGCCAGTTAACGCAAAGGCGCTGTTTAGAAATTCAACAAAAACAATTAAGGTTGATTGCAAATGTCTCACCACGTAACTAAGAACTTATAATATTAAATTACTGAATTCTGTAAAGTTCATAGGTTTATCTAAAATGCTTTAAAATCTAAAAATATGACTTTGAAATGACACCAATTTTCCCAGTGCTCAGCCACCATAATCCAATTGTCAGCCATCATAAAGCCAGAAGTCAGCCAGCTTTCTCAGGACAAGAAAACAACTTAAATTGATGAATATAGTGAGTTTTATCTATTTATTCAGAATTGTAAGGCAGTACGTAAACTTGAAGTATTAAACATAAAACAATTCATATTTAGCAAAAATCGCAAATGAATTCTCTATCCATCACACTATTGTATGGCAAACCACTGAAGTTGGTACACTTAAGATAAAACCATCTTGGACATTGGTCACATCCAATATTTTTAAGGGCATCATCCTCGACATCACAGAGCATTTCTCCTGTGGCCCAAGAACACTCATCACATCAATTTTATTTGCAGATTCATGATCACTTCCAGAATCGGATTCCAAGATCTTTTTGGATTTAGTTTTCTTTCTTTTTGATTTCTTTGCTGTTTGTAATTTTTGTCTCTCATCTCTGCGCTTACGTTTGGCTTCCATGTCTTGAGTTTTGGCATCTTCCTTATCTTTCATGAATTTCCGCCAAGCTTCTGATGAAATGGCGCTAGGAGGCTTTTCCTTCTGAGGACGTTTTTTGGTGGAATGTAGTGGGCCTGGCCAAAATAGATGATTTGCAAAATTGGGTGAAACAGAATGTTCCCGTTTCTTATTCTGAAGACTGCTTGTGGATGGCGTTGGTTCTGTTGGGATGAGCACTCCTAAATCAGTTGACCTTGTAGAAAGCTCATTTGGCATATCTTGGACAGTGAAATTAAACACAGTTGGTATTCCAGTTTGCTGGACTATGTCATAACTAATTTTGTCCTGCAGTTCTTCTGGTGTTATACTGGCAATCTGCTGATAATTTGCAAGGATTATTGATTGGTTTGGAGTTGCATTTTCCAGGACAGGTTCTTCAACTGTACGATTTACTGTTTCAGTAGAAGTAACAACTTTACTATGCTGGATAACTGGTGCATCAGTTTCTGCGATAACTTCTGTGATGTCATTATCATGGGTTATGATGTCATAAATGCCTGGCCAGATTGGTATATCTAGATGCTCAGTGGCAATGGGTATTGCAGATGCTTCCATTTCTGTAGCATTGCCGAACAATTCCGGGTTAGCTGCAAGGATTACAGCATTATCAGCATCGATAATGACATCTTCAGTTTGGTTGTCGTTTTGGTCAAGATTCTGAGGTGTTGACTGCTGTGGGTAGAAATTCAGTCTTGCTTTACGAATTTCTTCCAAGATAATCAGAACATCTATGCCTCTTTGTGTTAATGAAGCTTGGATGAGGTTGATTACAGCTTCTGTGTGGGAATAGTAACACTCCGGCAATTTTTGAATATCTGTTGTTCCCTTGGCACCATTCTCCAGTTGATTTTGAATACATTTGGTGTAATCCACAGCATCTGGGTTAAATGGGTAGAGACCACATTTTCTAAATCCATTTTGGATTGTCACAGGAAGAGCAGCATGTTTTAGCACGTTGACCAATAATGGACAGAATGTAGCTTTCGTGAGCACGCAATTTAAAGTTTTTGGTTGGCTTTGCCAGTCTCGGACAGTGGCTTTCCATTCCGACTTTAAGGGCTTAAAAACACTAACATCTGCAGGCTGCAAAATATGAGTTGTGTTTGGTGGCAGTGGTGGCCCTTGCTGCTACAAGCCTCACTAAGCTCCATTGTAAGATGTGTGCGATGCCCATCCACAAACAAAATTACTGGCCTTTTGGTGTCGTTATCTTCCAGCCATTTATGAACACCATTAACAACATATTCTTAGAAAACATCACTTTTCATCCATCCTGAATCTGATCTTCCCAAAAACCAAGTAGACGGCCTACTGTTTACTACATCACGTGGAGGACGAATATAAGGAAAGACTACCATGGGAACAACGGTTTCCCCGTTTGCCGAAAAAACAAGCAGAACAGTTATTGTTTCCTTTTCATTTCCATGTTGAACCTCATAAACATTTCGCCAGCCTTTCGGAGCAATCACCTTCCCAGTTTTAGGGCACATGCTGAAGCTTGTTTCATTTAATATTCGAGTAGGATCTTCAAGAATATCTTCAGCATTAATTAGCTTGTAAGTACTCCTTTAATTTCTGGAACCACTTTCTGATGTATTCCTCTGTTACAACTGCTCTCGCTTTTGTAAGACCTTCAGGAGTGCGCTGTACTAAATCAGGATGACGTCTCATAAAAGATTGGTACCATTTTATTCCTGGCCGCCCATCTTTAAATGGAGTTTCTTTTTTCTTGTCCTTTACAATTGCTGCAACAGTGTTGAGGACATCATCTTTTTTTACGTGCAAATCCTACTTGTGCAAGCTGAATCAACCACAGGACTATTGATGTTTCTTCATCAGCTGTCAGAATTGTAGGAGGTCCCATGCGCCTTGGAGCTTCTGGACAGAGTTCCAGAAGGTTCCTCTTGGTACACCAAATTGCCGGCTAGCTTCTCTTATACCCTTTCCTTCACGTATAGCCGCTAAAGCATCACTTAATGCTTTTTCGGAATATTGATGGATAGGACGTTTGGGGACTTTTTCTTTATTTGTTCCTTTCTTTTGTGACATTTTTCTGTTAAAACAGTTTTAATATGCCCTTAAATTTAGTTTTTTTGCATTTCCATTAGGTGGTTAAAATGGTGGCTGAGCACTGGTAAATTCCTATTCAGTAGTCAGCCACCTCAGCAGCATTGGCTTTACCTATGGCTGACCACTGGATTTTCACAGCATTGGCATGAAATACAATGTGAATTTAAGTTCAGCCACTATTGGCCTTCATTATATGAATTCAGCTGTGAAAATACATGAATGAGGCATTTCTCCAGTAGTCAGCCACCATGGCTGACTATTGGTTTACATAGTAATTTGAAGATCCAGTGCCCAGCCACCCTTTTAATTAAAGTATTATTGACAATTCCATGCATTTTATTGATTATTTATGAAATTTAACACCTTACCAATGGCTCTAAACAACTTGACAGCTGGAATATTAAAGCTTTTCTTTGTTTTTGCTTCTCAAAAATTTGGTGGCCGACTATTAAACTTACATGGAATTATCCCTGAGAACACGTGCTTGCTGTATGCCCTTAGGAAGTAGTTGAGCAATGGTATTTGGACTGGACACTGGAAGGTACTATTTATGCCAGATGGGGAATGAAGCTAGGATGATGTTTATTAACACTAACAAATTTACCATTGACTATTATATACGTTCTTTTGGCATAGTGGCTGACTAATGGAGGTAGCTGACTTTAGGCGCACCTACCCTATTCAAAGTATTCCAAATTATCCTACGTGTCTATCCAGGTGTCTATTGCTGTCAACGAAGACCGAGCAGTGTTAGTATTGCTGACGTTGATCATTTGTTGGTTAAAATAAAATTAGCAACGTGAGATTTGACAAGAACTTTGTCGGCTGAACTTCAGTTTAGGTGCCGAAGCTGGAAACAAAAGAAAAAGCGCTAATAACGTTAATAAAGGTGAGAAATATTGTTAGAAACTAAAATAAAGGTGCGGAAATAAAGAATAAGGGAAATAATGAGAAAAGAAGTGCCAAAAAAGAACCGAAGGGGGGCTGCCCAGTAAGGTTTTCGTGCATTGCGTGATGCATTCGTGATGCGCGGTGGAAACACCGACGGCTGGCTGCGGTTCCTTCTCCTTGCTCGCTCCGCTACCGCTCCGCTCCCTGCGTCGAGACGGAACGCGCCTCTTGCTGGCAGGCGCCCTGCGGTTATAACTCCCTTTTTCATACGCAATGCCAAGATAGAAAATCCAAAATAGAATCTACAAAATACTTAATTGTTTCCATAGAACACACTCACCCCCCCTTCCGTCTTATTGGTAGTTGAAGTTGCGGCCATTTTGTTTATCTACACGACATCGGTGTATCGCGGATAGCCGAACATTTCGGATTTTTGTTATTTATAAAACCACGCAACGTAGAACATTCTCGTTTTTTTTCCGCGCCTTGTTTCGGTGAGTACTATTCACAATTATAATTTTTAATACAACAATGCGAACCGTTCGTCCAATCTCGAGAGGCACCTAAACTGAAGTATAGCCACTTTGTTTTAATTAGTGTATTCATTTGGGAATGAGCTAGCTGCGTGGATGACAATTTCTAGCCATAACAGAAATCGACTATTGACGCTTTTGTAGGCAAACGTTCATCCAATGATATTTATTTTAAACAGGTTGCATTCATTGGTGAAAGCAATGTGGGAAAATCATCTTTATTAAAGGCAATTCTTTCATTGGTACCTGGTATTATTGTGAAAACTTCAAAAACACCAGTAAGTTTGGCTCATTGGAGCATGTCATTTAAAATCTTTCGAATCATATTTCAAATATGACTTGCCTTTCCGATCTTTAATATTTGTGTTAATATTAATTTTAGGGTTTCACAAAAACGATTAATTTTTATACTGTTGGCAAAAAATGTTGTCTGGTCGATGTTCCGGGATATGGTTTAAATCAACCAGAACATTTTGTTTCTAGTGTGGAATCTTACATTCGACGTCGTCCTAAGTAAGATTTTACCTAAATACAAGGGGAAACTTGAATTGAGCTTACATGAAACTTTTCCTATTTTAGTTTAATGAAAACATTTATGTTAATCGATGGAAAAACAGGATTCTCAGATAATGATCAAATCGCTCTAGACATGTTGGAAGAGTTTCATGTGCCATATGCAGTGAGTAAATTTTATATTTAAGTTTGTTTTCGTTTTAATAAGTTGAACGTTAAACTGTAGTATTGATTCTTGATGCTTTAAATACCATGCACACATTAGTAAACATTAAGCACAGTTGCTGCGAGTTCATAATGCGTTGCCTTGTCAGAATGATAAAATGGTTGCTAAAAAATTACACTGCTTAGTCATTGATTTTGAAAAATCACAATTACAACTTTAGAAAATCTTGAGAGAAAAGTCATTGTTTGTAAAAAAATGTTATATACTGCAGCCTACATGAATAAGTGGTTTTTTTTGCAGTTTGTCTTCACAAAAATTGATACCGCTACAATTTCTGCTTCCATATCAAATCTAATGAAATGGAAAGAAATAAGGGATAAGCAAACGACTCCTTCATGTTTTCCACAACCTTTCTTAGTCAGGTAGGACTATAATATTGTTACTATTTCGTTGTTTCTTTTCAATCTTTATCAGATTTTGATAGAGACAGTTTTATTTTGTTGGTTGCAGTTCCACAACGGGTTTTGGAATAGGATTTCTCATGACTTTTATTGCACATATTACTGGAAATTTTAATATAAAGAATTATTAAACTGGTATCATAGAATGGTTGTGTCATTGTCTATTATCTGTCTGAAATTTGTGTGAGATAGAGCCTCATTTCATATTGGCTTTACAAAGTTCCCCGAGTAATCTTAAAATTTGAGAAAAACGTGAATATTTTGGCATAAAAGCGAAGTCTAATTATTTTTTGGAAAATTTAAATAGTTTGGTTAATCAACCTATGATAATTGGAAACCTTAAATTATTTGTGTAATAAGGTAATAAGGATACAACTGTATATATGATGCAGCTTTTTTTTTTTTAAATATCACGTGTATTTAGTTCAGTAACCTTGTCTCGATTCTTGGAGGTGACGTTTTCGAATTTTTATATCGAGCTATTCTTGTGTTTATTTGATCGGATTATTGCCTGTTGCGTTAGTTACTGTGTCTTTCCAAACTTAGTGACTAATCAGCAGTTCAAATACTGCCACATTCCATTTGCCTCGGGTTTCACGAAATTCATAAACTAATGGTTCCACGATGAACTAAAACGCTAAGATTTTAGGCGATCTAAAATAATTCACTAAGACACAATACTGATTGTACTCAGACTTTATTGTGATATTACTCTGATAAAACTCGAAAAGGCGTCGACACTTAAAGAATGCGTCTATTTTTTGTAACAAACGTTAAGAAGGGTGAATGTCAGAAATACTTTTAAATTTTAGTTATTTAGCTTCAATTACTTAGGCCTATTGTCGATCCTAAATGTGTTTTCCTCGTATAAAATTGGTCGTCATCTACAGAAGCCATTCATAAAATTGTAAATGTCTATTTAATTTATATAAAAACAATTAAACATTAACAAAAATCGAAATCGGAAACCACCAAAGGCCATTTTTGGAGGTTCCATGGAAATGTCAACTAAAATTCATCATTTATAATTTTTTTTTTCTCCAAAATAAATTGTATACGGCGTGTCCTTTATTTGTAATATTTACGAACAGAATTTTGATATAAAATCGAGCACAGTGTGTATTTTCTTAAAATACATCTTGATATACTTGTGCAGTGCTTTGAAACCTTATATGAAATTCTGATTATCACGTTGTTTTTTTTGAAAATATTTCTCTTAATTTATAGAAATTTTTGTCCCAAAAATGCTTAATTTTGAGGCAATTTGATAATTCGACAAAATAAATCTGTTTTGTGGGTTTACTGCTTGCCACTGCCTTTGTTAAATAGTATTTTACAAAAAAGGATGGTTTCCTACAGCAAATATTAACTTGAATGCCTTTGTGTCAATGTGTGTAGGTTTTGGCTACTATTTTCAATAAACTGTTGCGAAATTAGCGAAAAACAGTAAATGAAAATTAGAACAAAAACATGAATGAGCTCATATACTGTATGATACGCCCTTATATTGTCTGCCATAAAATGTGACTAAGATAGGTGCATTTGAACTTTGACTCCAGGAGGTAGATATTTCATATCAATCAATGCTTATTGGCTTGCTGTTTGATACCACGAAACAATGGATTATGATATCAGTATAATGGCCAGAAAAATTAGAACCTTGTCTTTTATCAGTTGCTCTGTGTGGCAGGAACAGCACCTTGACATATTCAGCGACAGCCCAGTTTAAGTAATTTTTGTTTGGATATTTTTAACACCAGTGAACGTTTTAATTGTGGTGAAAATACATTTTCTTCGCCAACCTGTAGCAACACATTTGTTGTTAAAAACTATTTATTGATTTGAAGACAATGGCGGCAGTCCAAATTTGGACGGCGACGGCCATCTTGCTTCTGACTTGTGTCGCCCAAACATATGCGCAACTCCCAGCACAGACTGTTTTAAACGCAAGTAAGTTTATTTGGCAATTCATTTGCCTTTTTTATCGTGTAAAGTCTTTTTTGTTTGTTTTGTTTTTGATATTTATTAATTTGCTAGCAGTGCTAAAGTACGTTATAATTATGTTTGTATTCTTTCTGAATTTCGCCTATTCGTGCCCTCAAACAAAGTTTTATAATATGTACTTTATATTATTATGAATTATCTTTGAAATAATACAATTTGTTAAAAGAAAAGAAAGGTTACGCACATTGAATCAACACGGATCAAAAATTTTGATTTTATTAATTTAAGCGATTTATTTGTCCGAATAGGATATTAATTGTAGTCTCAAAATGAATTTAAGATATTATAAACATGTTTTTTTTCGCCAGGACTTTAAACTCCTATTTAATCTCTAGGAATCATAATTATCAACCTTGCACGTATAGAATTGATCAATTTTTTTTCCCGATCGGTTTTGGGTGTGGTAGTGGTACATTTATCCCACGATACTAGCCTTGATTGATACGATTGTTGCCATGCAGTTTTATAAGTTTTGAAGAGTTTTTGTACTCGATGATTTGTATCGATAGCCTCTTTCTATTCTATTATATTGACTCCTGTTATTTATAAGCCCACGAGTAAAGATGATTTTGTTAGTCTAAATCTAACAGAAAATTGTGCAAAGCAATAAGGCAATAAGACGAGAAACGAAGAGGAATGGCATGGGTGAGGTCACTGAGTTGTCGTGTTAACTTCTGGACATTAAATCTTTTGTGTCCTCCCAAAGAGGATCGGCTCTAAAGAGCAAGGTCATCAAGGTCAGGAGTGTCTCCGTTCGACGATGTTTGGGTGTCGCCCAATTTGCGACGTAAAACCATGTACAGCGAACGACAAGTGTTGGTGCATACCTGTTGATGGTGATGGCGGTCATAGATATGAGCGATACGCCCACGTTGCCGTAGAATAGGAATGGGAAGAGGACGCACAGGGTGTCCCCCAGAACCCAATCCTCGTAGATGTAACGAGAGGCGGTGAGGGGCAAGTTGAAGACGCAAAACAAAAGGTCGGCGACACTCAGGCTGATGACGAACGCCGTGGTGGCATTGTTGCGCAGCTTCACGCAGCGGCTCAGGGCCAACACCGTTACGGAATTACCTGAAGAAAAAAAAAACCAAAAAAATCATGGTGAAAAATGCAGGGTCAAGAAGAGGCAAGGAGTCAAGAGGTTAGATAGAAAAGATATGACATTGCAAGAGAATAGTCTGTTGGAGGCATTGAAGAGTTCCATCCTTCTTGATAAAATATCACTTCTGAGTTCTGAGAACAAGTTTCAAGAAAGGACAATATTTCATTGGCCGTATAAGGAATACTCGCAATGCAGTTTTCTCCAAAATGGAGCGATACGTCATTGCATGTCCATCATTGTTCTCGAATGAGACCTTGTAAGATCAGGTTGGCACATGTTCTTTGAGTTCTATTCGATTTCTGTTGGTGGTCATCCATAAAGGATGTCCTGAAATGTTTATGATTTTCAGACCCTCACTCCCCCTGTCTGGGTTTTAGTACCCTCTTCGC
>JAQGBN010000129.1:0-10479 GCA_034698465.1 Tachypodoiulus niger | reverse complement strand
TACTTGTTTTGATGCATACTACATACATGTACATGTGCATTACATCTATTTACATGCATATAGGTTAATATGCGTTGATGCCCAAAAAACCAGATGTGAATATACACGACGTAAATAGTTTACCGTCTTGATTAATCAACGATCTACATGTACAAGGTAAGTACGCTTGATTGCAAAATGGGGAGGGGGATTAAACCTTTTGTTTTCAACTGATGAATAGATTTTGGCAAGGAATATTCCAAAACATTTATAGAAAGGCGTGAAAAACATATAGTTTTTGAATAGATTCTCAGAAAATTTCACCTACGGCGTTCATAAAAGCGCTGTAACGGATTGTCGTAAGCGAGATGTTTACAAAACCTAATCACAAAAGATGTTGCCTGATTTGCACTAAAACGTATTTATGCATGTACGTATATAACTAATAAAAGGGACTGTGTGGGTGAGCGTTTTAGAGAAAAGGCTCACAAATGATATACTTTTCCCAAATCTTATAGAAAGGATTTTCATTAATAATTAATTCAACCATGAACTTTAAGATGCCTGCCATTGACATTGCAATGTTTGGATACTGTAGGCTATGTGGAAACAGTAGGACTCTGGCAACTCCGCCAATCGCTTTATTACCGTCCTAGCCGAATTCACACGATGTGTTCGCAGCCTTAGTGAACCGTAAGCAGCTTTGATGCAAAACCCATTTGAATTCGAGTTTTACGCAACCAGTTTGCGAGCAAATTGTTGGGACATGGCATGCTGTGAGGCCAAGGTTGAAAGTTGCGAACGCACTCGGTGACGATCTCCAGTGACACTAGATACGAAATAAGACCCATAAATTTGTCACCGTTGCAATTGTGTATGCATTGAGTGATAATTAAGACGTGTCCAAACAAACAACAGAACTCTATGGGGCCATGTAGATTGCCACGACTCCCTGCCGACACCAGCACAATGGTAGCGATTTGGGTTTACATTGTGGTTGTCGACCACACTTCTGATTCGCCTATTGGCGAAACAGAAGAGTGGACGTCGAAGAGGCACGTCCAACAGCGCAACAAAATCATTTCAAGCGCATGCATCCCAACAACTGCCAATGGGACCTAGTCTACATGTAGTTCCATCGTGTCTATTGCTCGACATATGTTCATCATAATTGCATTCATGATATGTGATATCAGGCAAATATTTTGTAAATTATTTGTGCAACAGTATGCCACTGTTGAATTCTATTGCCAATGCTACTTCACAGTTAGAAAAACGAACATTTTGGTCACACCACCTAGTTATTAGAAAATGTTATTCTTTCAGCGTAAAAAGAAATATTTACAAGGGTAAATAAAAATGATGACGAGGATTTAGTAAGCGGAATATTCGTGTATGAGCGACCCCTTAGCAGGCGGCCTGTTTTAAGCGGCAGACAAACATTGAATTAGTAGATAAATGCACGCCATCTAAATGTACATAAAGAAACCCCTTTGGGACATAATGGGCCAGCAGATTGCTTGTGTTTGAATATTTTCAAACACATCAAAGCGCCGCCAATTTATTGCGCCCAGGCTCAGCCAGAATGTCGTAGTATGGATCTGATAGGAGATAGTAAAATGCCAATTTAAATGCTCTCTGATATAATGGATATGAACGCGTTCACGCCCCGCTACACTTAGTATCTAAATTACGAGAAATTTACGCATTTTTAAACTATTTTGATATTGCCAATACAACGCCAGAAGCTAATGTATAGAGTTTATAAAATTGAACTGCCATCATACTTTGTGGAACTTATTAATTTGCTGTACAATGTAGCTAACTTTCTCAGACATGGTCATGATTACAATTCCATATGTCACGGAGTCTATCTACATGCAGTGTATGTAAAACTGGCATGATTCAATAAAAGTGTAAATAATTTGTTTTGCATTTGGCTTTCTATAAAATTAACATCTGCTAAACATAGAAATATAAAATGAACGTTTCTATTAAATGAACATAAAATGAACATTAATTCAACAAGCCACGTTTGCTCGTCAAGTTTTGGAAACATTCCTGAAATTGCAACCTGCATAAAAACGTTTTTCAGATTTTCGAATGGGTTTATTGTGAGTTGTCGTAAGACTAGTGCTGCACCTTAATTTGATTTACATGTACCAACCAAATAATTTGTTAGCTCAATATGCCGGTTTCTCTTTTTGCAATAACCCGCCTACATGGTGAACCGACATTCATCGAAGGCATGTCTATTTCACATACAGTGTATTCGAGAATCTAAAACATTTCATAATGAAATTATCCATCTACAGTATGCAACTACATGTATATTCCCCAAATATTTCACCACGTATTTTAAATGTAATAATACATATTTTTTGCTAACGTACAAGTGTATCATACTTTATGCAATGTTTCACATATCTTATCAAGTTTTCTAATTCTATTTAAAAGTCCTTGAAATAATATAGTACTGTAGGCAGAATTTATAGCGATTGATTCAGCACGTATACGTTTATGTTGTTATCAACTGAAATGTAAACATGTTTCTTGGACTTAACAAGTGGCTGCAAAATGTTCAGCGAATGGGAACAAGTGGTTATTTCAATACTGATAAAAGGCTGGCCAATCATAGTCAGGCTTATATTTAGCCAACATAGGGGCAATAAATCGCATTTAGCCTTTTTGTTACATGTGATGCTTGATGGTGTGTAGTTTGGACAAATTTAAGTCAAGGGCACTTCTACAATTACATTATAACATATTTGAAACTATGGTACTTATACCGTGGCATATCCAGAAAATCGACAGAAAATGCGTCACATGCTTGGTAAGAGAATGTTATTACACTGACCATCTTTAACTGTGTCAGTCTTTCTAGCATAGTGAAACACGTTTATACGGAAACGTGTGTTGTTTTTTCTGAACTTCTTGAAATGGCATTAAATTCAGTTTGATTTTTGTATTGAAGACAATTACGGAATTACGCCAAACAACCTGCACTCGCCCCACCACAAAGTCACAATCAAGAAAAATGTGGTGGACATTGCACGGGAATGGCAGACTTACTTCTGTCGACTCTTTCCCATCAATGTAAGTTCGAACGACTGTAGTATGTCAAAACTTGTTTTCATTGATGTAAAACAGTCTGGTTGTTAAACTTTGGCCATATTAGTAACAAGTAGTGTATTTCTGTTAGGGAGGACAGCAATATCCTGAAGCCCATTATTTGGGAATTTCTCATACTGGGATACTATTGGTCCAGCGAGAAAGGGAACCAGTTGACAATCTGCGAGTTCTCCACATTTTTAAGTTAGTAAAACTATTTCAATCCAGATGTCCGCATATTTGCAGAGTAAACTAATTTGCATTTTTTTGTGTGCGTCGCTAACTAGTCTCGGTGAGATAGTGGATGCAATTGTACCTCATGGAAGCACATTGCAAGTTATCATGCGGAACGGAGGACGAATGACCCTATTTACCCATAAGGTAATTGCTGTTCCTTTCACGGTGATTGCATCTTAATATACATAATGCAAAAGCAACTTTTAATTAATTCACGGCTTAACGATTCCTCTTGTTACAGGCTAACCAAATTCGACTCATGCTTGACCAATACTGCATTGAAGCTGAAACGGTATGTTTCATCCATGTTGAATTTAAATTGCCCAATTTCTCCTATTTTTGTAATTTTTAAAAAAAACTTATTGAGTTCGTTTTCTGGTTTTCTTTCGTTTTAATTAGGGAGGGCATGAGTATGTGAGAGCCGTAGCAGATTACATCACCAGAGAATCAACCTTACTTAGCTTCCGACGAGGAGAAATCATTCGTCTTATTCACAAGAATCAATACCTCGAAAAAGGTAAGCTTGGATATTTATTAATTTATTTGTAAACATTATGAACGCTGTATGCGAGAATAATGTTAGGTGATTTAGTAACAAGTATTAAGGAACCAAAGAATTTTGAGAAATTGATAGATCTCAAGATCTTATTTGCATTCTTTATTCTAGTTGTTTGATCATATTCCTTATATTTTATAAATAATGTTAAATTCAATTGAAATAATTGGAGTCTTCAGATTCCCTCTTTGTGTATTTATTCATGGTACTGTCTTTCGTTAAATTGTACTTCTTATTTTTAAATCTTAAATGCATTTAAATTAAGAGCGATCTGAGCTATACACAAAGTTTATTTCACAATTACTTGTAGAGCGTAATACAGCAAATGATTTTATCAATGAATTAAGCTCAGATTTACAGAATTTAATTCAATATGTGGAACTATGATGGTGATAACATGCAAACAATGATTGCGATTCGGTTAAAACTGCTATGTGTGCATAATACTATCCCTCCAATATATTTTTTGTTGGATGTAACTAACGTAAAACTCTAAATTAATGCTTATTAAAAGTTAATTAATTTTTCAACATAAAATTTGATAATCAGCAATAAAATGTAGCGACGTTGGGATTTTCCGGTCCATAAAAAATTTCAATTTCATATTTATAGGTTTACTATTTAAAAAAATGGTGTGGTTATTAAAATTGTAAGGAAATGAATTAAACACTACAACGAGTACTATATATAGTACGTCTATTTCTCTAACATTTACCATCAACCAATTTCTGAAAATGCGTCGCGTTTTTAATGTATATGAATTTATTCAATTGCAAACGAATGCAAACTGCGTAATTTTTGCTAAGCCATTGACATTTCTTAAGGAGGTTGACATCTGTTTTTGGACTTTGCATTATTAGTGATCCATGAAATGTTCTGTTTCATTAATACATTATTAGTCATTCCCATTTTACAACTAATTCTCATCAACATTCAACTCAGTTTTCACGCTGACCTGTTTTCGTGATATAGTATTAGATAACGCTCACAGTCGTTAAAAAATTAGATCCTTGTTCGTTAAGTAATTGCAATTAACTAAATTAATATCCCTTCACCACCAATGGAGTTGTATGAATAATTGAAAACATTTTTTATGCCAAAGTTTTTTTTTTTAAATTTCAAAATTTGCTTAGATATCCATTAATCATGAACATGAACATATAATGTATAATTGATAAACACATTAATAAGTTGTTTTTTATCACTGGATATAAAAAGTCTGATAATGATGTACAACATTATCGAACTATAGTATCGTCGCATATTGCTAAATCCCATTCAAATACTTCTAACAAGTTCAGTAATTGAGTTTTGTTACATGGTTTGATACTTGTATATCAAACAATTCAGGGTAACTCCAACTTAAAATTGTTGCAATGGTCGAGTTTCTCAAGATGACCTGAACAGTGCAGCGATTGCAAGACGTTTTACCATTATTAATTGGTATACGAAATTGATTACAATGCTTGGATTCTTTTTTTTTTTAAATTCTCACTGTCATAAATGACCTCAGATGGCATTTATTGCAAGTGCTTTACGGCGTACAATGACTGAGCAAACGACTATTATCATTGTATAGATTTTCACATTCTCTAGTTTATAGAGGAAAACGTCGTTTTTTTGAGATGATGCAAACATAAAGTAAACCCTTGGCCCTGATGTTTCGTCGATTGACTCCGCTAAAAATTGAAAATCGAATTAAGAGTCAACATTTCTTAATTGATTCACGGTCGTGCAGACTTTGGGAATTGTGATAATTGCCCAGCTTCCGCTAGCTTTTCTATATTATAACGGGAACGGAGCATGCCGAGAAGCGTACAATTTCGCTGGAGCGGAAAAATCAGTTGTGCCAAAAAAGAGACAAGAGAATTACTGGCATGTAACGCCTCGGAATTGTTGCGAACTAAAGATGCAGGTTTCATGCATCTTAAACTGAAATTGGCGCTAATCCTGCATTCGGCAATTCTGGCGCGAGTTAGCAGAGCGGAAAATTGTTGTAAGGAGGGCGGTCTTTCATCCCAAAATGTGTTCTGCCCTGCCTGCTCTTCTTCTTTTGTTGACTTCATTTCTAGCGACTACTTTTCGAAAAGTAATTTTTTTCAGGTAGCTTTCCAAATTAGGCGTGTTTCGCTAAACTTCAAATCAGGCCCAGCCACCTTGCTAAGTACACTTGCATGGTGGATTCATGATGTATCAAGGTTTCTATTGAACTTTGACATGTGTGCGTGGCAGTAGTTGACCCTGCGAAGCGAGCAGGAGGGCGTGTAAAGGTCGACCAGCGACCTCATTTGCATATTTACGTGTTGCTTATAGCATGCAAGGTTTCTTGAGATAGGTTTTGGTATCTGTCTGGAGCTCGGACTGGTCTTGACCAGTCGGCTACTTTGTTTATTTGATAATGTCATTTGACATAAAGACAAAATGAATTAGTACAATTTTAGCATGGTGGGCATACCTTTTGTCTCACTTTTAAGTCTTGCTGTTCTACCCGGCATTTCTTGAGAAACATTGGAAAATCCGAAGTTTCCAAATCTGTTTCTGTCATATTTCTTTGCTTAGGGAAAGAATCTGCTTCTTCGATAAATCTTCCGAGGATTCTGTTCTTGCTAAATTGACAGATGAACAGATGAAAAAATTAGCGTTTGGACCCGGTCACTCGATTGTTTACCCGTTCTTCCTAGTCGGAAATGATATCTATAATGTCGTGTTTTGGGAGTACCGTTCGAGCAATAATTAACGGAATGCTAATTAGCCGATGAATGTCTGCTAAAAGCTGCTTCCTGGAGTGGACCCACAAACGAACAAAGGCCTTCCTATAAGCATGTGATGCCTGGCACGAGAACTGGCTGCCAACCTAGAATCATGCTAATTTCGGACAAATGCGATTGCCCGAAGTGGTTTAATTGTTGTTGCACGCGTATTTTTCTTGAATTCAAATGTGATTGCTGCACCTTGTCGGTGCTGAAACTTGAACGCGACTCGATTGGCAAGGGGAGGTCTATGGCCTCGTCTGGGGATGAGCGTTGAACTGCATTTTTCTTTCTTTTTTTACCTCCAATTGGGAGCACGCCGGCCTCTGGGTGTCCGGAGGAAGAGCAAGCAGCTCGCTCTTTCGCCAGATTCTCGAAAACCACCCTCAGGTGCGCCGCTCGATATTTATGCGTAACGGTGCTCCGACTACCAATTCGGTTGCTCGACTGGGTAAACGAACTCCGACGCTTTTGCAAATTCTGACAGCCGCTCGATCGGATTCTGCGACAACGATGTTCGCCGCCACCACCGCCTTTCAGATGGCCTACTTCTGGAAGATCTCTTGCGCCACGGAACGCGGCCGCGATGGTCTGGGTCTGGACTTCACCTTCTTGGCCGTGTACTTCGTGAACAACTGCCGTCGCTTCTTCAAGTTTCCCTACATCTACTACCTGAGGAGGACTCGGCAAGCTAGCGCCTAAGACTTTCTGCTGACGGATCTGATCGAGTCCACCGAGGATCGACGCTGGAGCTATTCTGCGCTTCGCAAGAATTCGTTGCTGCCGGCAAATGCCTGAGAGCTGGTTGTTTCACTTCGTAGCTGTTCTCTCTTCGGTTGAAACTTCTTGATGTGAGGACCTGCAAAGTTTAGCGTCTCGTACCACGGGTGACATTTGCTGTTAAGCTCAATTGAGGCTAGGAATTTCGTGTTCTTTGTTCTCAACTTTCGCAAATTCCGCTCGTGACTATGCACAATGGAAAAATAGCACGCAGGAATTCTGCCGAATTTAGGTCGCTGGTTCTGGATCGTGCTTCGAGATCGACAATCGGCGAGCACAATTTGGCTTTTCGGTTGAAGCTCGACGCGTTTTAGGCGTCTGCCAGATGGTGACATAACTGGTGATTTTGTGAAACTTTGCGCCTATCAATGCTGCTAATGTAAGTTCCTGCTCGTGCAATGGGAAGTACGTGTTTGCTCAGTGCATTGCATGGCGAGCATGCTCGCGCCTAGAGCAATGCGGAATTCGTACGCTTTGCTAGAGCAAAACCACTTTTCATCAAGGCTTTCTGAGCATTCTGACGCCATGCCTGTGATACTGAGCGGCATTGCCGAAGAGGATGAAGAGGACGAAGACAGTGGGAATGGGGCCCTTCGAGGCCAACTAACAGACAGCCTGGACAAGCCCTCTGGCAGCAGGGCCAAGCATCGGCCTGTCCAGAACACGCAGTGCCAACGGTGCAAAGGAGAAAAGGAGGATTTTCATCCTGATGGACATTTGGATTTGGCCATCCTGCGCATGTCAAGGCACAGGATGGATATATCGATACAGTGCGTGCGAGCGGAGGCCAACGAAGACCAGGAAGATGTTGTGGAAATATTTCCTCATCAGGAAACGCCCTCGGAAACCATAGAGCAGGGTTTGTTGGGCGTTCCTTAATTGCTGCATGATGGCTAGAACTTGTACAATACATGCACTTACATAAGCTAGCTCCTTATTAAAAGGGATCATCCTACTGCATGCCTTAAAAAAACGATGTAGTGCAAATTACAATGAATGATGAGGCCTGAAGAAATTCGCGTTGAAAGGTCAGTTATTAAGAGGGATCAAAGTTGGGTCAGCTTACGTATTCTATGATTAAAGCTAGGAAGCGTGCACGACCTAATGTTGTCTATGGTTGAGAAGAATTGGAAGGGGTATATATTTGATTACTGTGTTGTGAAAATGACAGTCTTCACATTGCAAAAAAATACAAATTATTAAAAAATAGGTTGTTAAAAAAATCGATGCTATTTTGGTTATTATTCTCAATCAAGCACATGCAGTTTAATGATTGTTCTTGTCTATAGCAAATGCTTGAATAAGCCTATGTCCGTTTGCGTTATAAAACATCAGGTTTTAGATAACCACCAGCTAATCAGACAAGAAAAAATTAATATGAAAATAAAAATATTGCAAGATGAGATTGTCATCTATTGATATGTACACGTATAAACTACGCTATAATATGAAATAATACACAGCTTGAATAACTGTTGACCATCAACTGATAACCTTCTCCCATAATTTTTCATGACATAAATCTGAAAATAGGTTCCGTTAGCAACCGTTGGTTTCTGAAAAACAATGATTTGCGAAATTTTTCTGTGATATTAAATCTCTCTGGGGTTTCATATCTCGGGCGTTTATATAGACTGCTCTAAAATAAATGACATTTAATTGATTTCAGTATGATAACGGAAATATTCTTAAGATATATTCATTTCTTAAGAGATTTAATGAACTTATTTTAAACGTACATGTATTTCATTGCTTTTTATGGAAAGATTACATTTCAGTTTGGTTAAGCATGGTGGGCATACCCCTTGGGCCCAGTTTTTCTCCCCCTTAATAAGGAAGTTATAGCAACGAACCATCTGTAATTTTAAGAGGATACATAAACATACATTTCATAAATTTTAAAGCAATTATTTATAAACGTAGATAATTTGTATTTCGAATTTCCTGTATTTTTAATTTCCAACCAGATGTCTAGTAGATATTTGAGCTCGCAAAATATAATCGTATGCGAAGAAAATTAATCCAAGGATGCTGTGTTATTGCATTTTATAGTTCTCTATTTTTTTAACTTATGAATTACATTGTATAAAGTAATTGGAAAGAGTACTCTCCGATTGACCCGTTTCAAATTCTATAATTTAATGTTATTATTTCCCGAAGAACATTAACTGCTTGATTTACACGGATTTATGATAGTGACCGATGATACGACAGACTTAAACGCAGCTTCCCGTTTTTTAGGCTATCGCAATTTCTAAAGGATGTGCCTCCATTATTCAGATTTTTTTTTTTTTTTTTTGGCAATTGGCAAAAAAGCAATGGGTGCGGACAACAAACTTATTTCGGCACAAGGAAAGCATTGAGCTACAGATACTTGTATTGGTAGCAGTCTGCACCTGTGATTATGCTGGTATCAAAAGCGTTGATGAACAGCAACGCCCGTTTACTCATCCCGTGACCTCTTGTTTTATAATGGGGTGCTGTAACGTACCTCGTGTATTTGTATTGACTGTATTTTACAGTCGTGACACGTACAATTTGCCAGTAAAAGAACGGAGGGTTGTACAGGTTTCATAAAAAAATGGGCTATCAATCTTTTTGAAATGACCTTTTAAGGAAATAAATGGTTTGTTGATCCTTATATTTCAGGTGACCTGCAGATTATTGATCAAATTCGCCTTTTTCTCACAAAAATTGGGTTATCCTCAACATTATGGCATGACTGCGGTTGACAGCCGAAATTTAATTTCGAAAGAATTTCTTTGCCCTCAAATCTAGCTGGTTTACGCATTTTTGTTTGTTTTATTTTTATAAGTCAGTACAGGGGTATACCGTATGCATCGATCGCCGATTGAACCTTGCCATGCGTGTTATAGATGGAAGTCTCCTTAAACACTTTTTTTTACACATTTTTAATTTTAATCGAGCTAACGATTTTTCTTTTTTCTTTTTTTAGGCTGGTTGTACGGCGAAGTTGGCGGCAGGACTGGGATATTCCCATGCGAATACGTCGTGCCTTTGAGCCGAAATGAGTTATCCGAAATGACGAAACAGGTAAATAAGATA
>JAQGBN010000128.1:0-10483 GCA_034698465.1 Tachypodoiulus niger | reverse complement strand
CCAAAACGCTCTAAAAACATTTCAAAAACCAGACAAAAGAGATGGAAAAGTAAGGCTGTGCAAACGTGCAACCTATGCCCAGGAGCAGCTGGTTTGCAATGGCTGCCGAAAAATTACTGAGTCCTAAAAGAGAATTTTAAACAGCCCTCTGTTACAAATTAACGTTAATTCCCTTAGTTAATGTTTCAGGAATTTATCTTTATCTAAATAAATGTGAAGGGCACTTTTAACTAAACATAATCTTTATGTTTTCTTTCTTTAGCTTCAGGACCATAGATATTCTTTATCTTAGGACCAGGAGACACATACAGATGGGTAAGTATATGTGTTTGAATAATTACCATCTAACAATTTGTTAATGGATTCGGGACTATGATAAAACATGATGACATGCTAAAACCACAACATGCTGGACAGCGGAAATTGTTCTGCTCATCACCGGTTTCCTAAATTAGCATAATTTGGGATGCGACCCAGCCGCTTGGACCCCAACCTCAAACACCCTGCCGAAAGTTATCAATACTCCCCCATGACTCGTTGGCACCACACTAAAATTTTGACGAGTCACCCCTTAGTTCTTAAAGGTAGGGAGTTAGTGTTTGCAGATGAGATGCACTCAAAGGCTTTATTAGCGCATCCGCCAGATTACTCTTCGTCGAGACACATCGAAGGGAGAATAATCCTCGATTGAAGTGGTCACGTACGAACTGGAGCTTGCGGGTAAAGTGTTTTGTGGAGCCATTCTCGACCACGTTCTCAATAGCGAACATCGCTGACTCATTGTCGATGAGGACCTCCACCTTTCCAAACTCCGTGGGCATTACCGGTTTCAGCTGCTGAAATATCTCGTCAACCTAAATAAGCTCCTTCACCATCTCCACCAGAGTTATCGTTTCGGCCTTCATGGTGGACTGGTCAATTATAGTCTGCCGTGCAGACCTCCAGATGATAGGCGAGTTACCGATCAAGACCAGTAATCCGGACACCGAAGCGTCCGAGAAGCCTCTGATCCCCGTTGCGTTACTTCTCGAGAGCACCATGCACTGAGAACTAGTGGCACGCACGTATTTCATGTGTCTACGCGAGTAGTGTAGGTTTTGAAGTGTACTTCGCCAGGGTGTGCACCGCAACCAGCAGATTCGGTCGAGTCATCCTGGCAATGTAAAGAAGGGATTCTACAAAGCTTTAGTAGGGGTAAGGCAGATCCTCTGTGGCCTCCCCCAGCAGTTGCCGGCTGTACACCGCCCCCACCTTCAGTAATTTACGGGCGCCTCGGACAGGTATCATGTCCATGCGTCAACTGATTTCACGAATATACAGTTCCTGGTCTATCGTGACGGTGCCTAAATAAGAATTTCTAAGGATCTAGATTCCCAAGAACGTAGTAGTGGGGCCTAAATTTGTGCTGTCAAACATTTCTGTTAGGTTTTTCAGTATGTGTCGTAGGGCTCGTTGATTTCTTGCAAAATCCAGTATGTCGTCTACGTATACCATTTGTGAACGCCGTTTTATGTTTTAATATTCTGGAAAAACGCTAGGTTTTTGTGTTTTCGGCAAGCTATGGGGTAATGTGCAATTGCCCTAGATACCTGTAAAACAGTAACACAGGTGGCGGCGCTGTTTTGTGGAAACAGGATACGCCCTTAAATCGGTGTGCTTTGTGTTGCAACCTGATCAACTGTTGACCGATCCTAGATGTCAAACTGTGAAATAAACTTTTCGAATAACGGTAAATACGTTTTGGACATGATTTATTTTACTTTGTACAGATCTGGCCATGCTAAAAAAACACCTCCCTGGTGTGCTGCCTGCGAGGCCGACAGAAGATTCCTAGACGCCTAGGGTGCGTACCAGACATTGTCGACTCTGTAACTAACACTGGATACTGTAAAGGCAGCGGTTTCACGTCCGACAATGCTGGTACTCCCGGTGTATCCAGCCAAAGTTTGGGAAGTTTTGCAGGGCCGTAACTCATCTACTCAGTGGTCTGTTTGGTATGCGCAGAGTTCAGTTCGACATAAAAGAGCTGCCTGGGGTTGCCTCGGCTCGACTTGCCGCTAGGTTTTGCTCTTTTTCTTCTGCAGCCTTTAGTGTTATCATGTGTGTTTGGCATATCATCATGCCGGGTGAGGTCCCTGATACCTTTAAAAAATTTGTTAATTGTAAACAAGACACAAAGTGTACTTACTAAATTGGTTGTCCTTCCTGGTCCTGGGATGAGTAAGGTCTTCATCTAAGGTTCCTGGACCTGTAAAAAAAGAAATCTTTATTATGATAAGTTCAGAATAAACATACTTTAATACGTAAAGTAGCGTGTATTAACGTGAATTGACGTTAATGGT
The DNA here is from genome assembly GCA_034698465.1 of Tachypodoiulus niger. NCBI lineage: Eukaryota > Metazoa > Arthropoda > Diplopoda > Julida > Julidae > Tachypodoiulus > Tachypodoiulus niger. The sequence continues at coordinate 8,141 of JAQGBN010000128.1, read as the reverse complement.
AAATTCAAATTTGCCATCCTGTACCGAGCAGACGAATGTAAGCTTGTGCCTACTGTCCCAATGAAGCTCCGTACAGTTTGTAGCTGGGTAGCACATACTGCCAGACACCTGGTAAACTAAGTAGTTTTTGGGTGCAATCTTATTATTGCAAAAACAACCAGCTGATGCAGCACAACGGGCAGATGTTCTTGCTTGAGATGCCACGTTGTTTCTTTGTTTGGCCAAGTTTTGCCCATGTTTTTAGGCGTTTTCCTGCGTTTTGTGGTTCTAGTGGAAACACTCTCTCAGTGGATTATGAGTGTTGCGTTTATGTGCAGGAACTGTGCAAATGTGTATGCTGCGTGTGCTGACAGAATTACCATGAAAATTAAACCTTCTGCTAAAGGTAACTTTACTTTGTCTTCTCGTCATTCTGCTGTTTCCAGATCCGGGAAAATCCACATTGAACATTAATAGAAGAGCGTGGTTTCCCGTATCTGTTGAACTTGCTCGGAAATTCGGACATTTTTCGGCAATTTTGAACCATCGATTTCGATCGGTTTTTTGGCGGATTTCGGCGCCATAATCGACGTCTGAGCGGACTTATCCGAGGACTGACGGCATCAATACGTTTTGTAGGGATTTTCATTCGTCCATAGAACTTGGAATGAGAAAGATCGGAGCTGTATCGGCCGTTTAATCAAGTTCGGAAGTTTGGGGGAAAAAAAACGCCTATTCGCCAAGCGGGCATTATGTTTTAACGTGATCGGCTCTTTTCTAACGGCCTAAGGAGTCGTCGAAATTTTCTGGGATTATTAGGGAAAGATCTCCAGTTTGGGTACATGAACTGGCAGGAAATTGGGAATTGTTCGCGGACGGGAAATGTGTCTTACCGACGTCTTAATTTTCCCGAAATCATAAGGCGGTTGTTAGGCCTATCGCTGTTGCCGAGCATATGTGGACGCCACATGGCCCTCAAGCCAGCACTGGAAACCTGTGAAGAATCAGGATCGTGGACATACTGTTTTCTGTTTCATCAATTCTCAAGTTATTATAAATATGGGGTAATGCTATTATTATGCTTTTAGAACGAGTGCTTGAAGTGTAAAAGTTTTGGATCCCAGTGTTGATTGCTGTTTATGTGTTTTACAGGCAGGAAGTATGTGCCACTTAGAGATTAATAATTAATATTATTTCAAATTCAAGCTATACTTACAGGTCTAGGCGTTTCCAACCTAAGACCAGTGAAGCAGTCAGGTTTCCAAATCAAAGGGGCCACAACATCCTTGAAAATAAGGTACGTGTGATTACCATTGTTATCATGGTCGACCGTAATCTTACAGGTGTTAATGTGGCATAGTGAAAGTTCAAGTTTCGGAAATCAGGGGTTTTAGGGTTGAAATACGCGAAATACTTACCGTTCTTCATTGCGAGTCTTCTGCCAATTAGCAAAATGGACGATCGGTTCTCCATTACTACAGGGAAAGCCCCACGTATTGCGGTGCTGACTGGGCCAAACAATGCCTCTTGGAGAGAAGAGTTAAATGTGGCCCTTATGTACCTCAGCCTGGATCGGTATGTATTAACGTCTCGCGTCGAGCCAAAGGACTCCGCGACGTATTTGGAGATCTAAAAGTATCAGAAAGGCTACAGGAGGGCTTACGCAACCATCTTTTTCTTGGTCAGCGAAACGATACGGAAGACCCTCTTCCAAGGTTTCTCTGGGTTACAATGTCAGGAGGTTCTGGAGCACATCCAGAAGACCTACGAACCGACCACCAGAGGAAGGCGGTGGCAATTACGTTGCCGATTTCAGAATCTACGGATGGAGGTCAATGAGGCCATATAGGCCTACATCGCCAGGGTCGGAAAAATGACCCTCCAAATGAAGGAGGTGGGTGGCATGATTTGCGACATGGATAAAGCATTTCAAATGCTTTTGAGGTTGCCTCCATCTTTTGATCTTAAAATCAAACTCATGAACGAGTGGCCCAGACACGGACTTCACTCCAGCGAAGGTCAAGGCTGTGCTGATAGCCGAGGCTAACAGCATTCGGTTCTCGAAGGATACTGGTCCAACACCACGACTTGGGGATGCCGGTGGCAAGGTCTCTTTTCTCAAGCCTCAACCTGGAGGTTCGCAAACCGGAGCCAGGCCAAAGGAAACTAGAACGTGCTTCAAGTGTGGCAGAGTTGGCCACCTCGCACTTGACTGCCGATCTGGTGGAAACCAGAGGCAGCCACCCCAGGCAGCGAGCCAGGGTTCTAGTCAGCCTGGACAAGCAAGCATCTCCCGGGAGAGAGGAAGAGAAAGGATTCGGCGCAACAAAAAGTCCCAGACTGTGGCTAAGCCTTAAAAGTCCTCTGCAACAAGCGTACGAGGGAAGTGGAAAGGTTTTTCGGTGATACATGTCTCCTTTCTAGCCGGATGGGATGACTTAAACAGTGACTGGACGGGATTTGACATCCTAGGCGTGTCTGCTAATACCACTGCGAATGACGTCGACCAGTGGACCTGGGACTCGGATGCGCGGTGGTTGCTGTTCCCTCCTGGCCAGTGCTGCCAGAAGCGTTGAGGTTTACAGCTGCCGTTCCGGCGGGGCCAGGGGGCTTGTCAACTGCTGTCTTGCTGTGGCCAAGCTCTACTGGACTCCTTGCCGCCCCTGCTTCTGGCTGGGAGCCTGAGCCAGAGCAAGCTGTGACGCCTGGACCGGCCGATCTATAGTTGGGTGGTGACGGCACGTCGTCATGGCAGGCTGCCTCTCCTCCCGCATGGACCCCCGCTGAGGCCGAGCCGGGGCCGGTGGTGGGCGTGGTGGTGTCCGTGCTCTTAAAGTCAGCAAGAGGAGTGTTGATGTTTGCCACCGTGGACACTGGACCACAGGTTAGCCTGCTTACGACAAGCGTACAGCAGATGCTCGGGGTGCCGCTGTCACCCTGCCGGGCCCGGGCAAAACCGCTGTTGAACGCGTTACAACTGCTGATAAACCACGTGGGGGACGTCAAACTCTCTTTATAGTTTCTCGGACAGACATGTCAGTGGTCCTTACGCATGGTGCATTAGTGCTCACCCATAGTACTGCTCGGAGTGGACTTTCTGACTTGTGTAGGGCTAACTGCGAGTTGTGGATGACGCATCTTCTATTTCTATGACAGCCCGCAGCAAGTGTATACGTTTGCGCAAGCGCTGGTCCCTGGGGGCCCAAGGGTTATCGGCTGGGAAGCGGTGGGGAGCGAATGCTGCCTGCGCCGGCCAGCCATGCCGTGCATTGTGTGAAGGTTCCATACGGCCTTACGGTGTTACAGAATGTCACCCTGGCAGCTGGGTCGTCCACAAACGTCCCATGCGTCCTGGCGGACAGTGTCCACTGAGGGGATGCTGTGGCTAGTTCAGCCGCCGGCGGGCGTGGATAACGGCGCCCAAGCGGCTCATAACCTCTGGGTGCGAGCACCGGGACACCCGGCGTGCACGCTCGTGCCGCTGGGGAACCTCACGGGGCAGGATGTGGTGGGGCCTCGAGGGACGTAAGTGGCACTTGCCAGCGTCGTGAGGTGGTGACTAGTTAAGGTCCGCCAGAGACCCTTGACTGTCCGGAGGTTGAACCCACGCTAGTGCTTGTTTTTAACTTGGGGCCGACGATGACGACTCTGCAATGACGGCAGATGCTGCAGCTCTATTCCTCCTATCGCGACGTCTTCGCGTTGTCATCGAAGGAGCTGCAGCTGTTGGATCTGCTGGCTCATACGATCAATACAGGAGGGCACCGCCGGTGTACATTCCCCCACGACGAGTTTCCCTGCGCGTCTGCGAGGCGTTCCGACAAGAGCTTGATGCCATGCTTGCCAAGGGCATTGTCCAGTCGAGTAAAAGTCCATACGCAAGCCCCGTGGTCCTGGTTGGAAAGAAGGACGGGGGCTGCTGCTTTTGCGTGGACTATCAGAAACTCAATGCCCAAACCAAGGTGGATAGCTAGCCCCTGCCCTAGATTGACGACGCTCTCGATTCCTTACATGCTCTTCCTGGTTTGCCACGTTGGACATGATGTCCGGCTACTGGCAGTTGCCCATGGCCCCCAGGACCAGGAGAAAACGGCCTTCTCGTGCACGAAAGGGCATTTCGAATTTGTGCGCATGCTATTCGGGCTGTGCAACGCGCCGGCAATGATGCAGCTTGGCTTAGACCAAGTGCTGATGCACCTAAAATGAAACGCCTGCCTCTTCTACCTGGACGACATCATCATGTTTGCCCCCACGTCTAGTGGGTTGCTCTCCCGCCTGGACCAGGTGTTGGAGGTGCTACAGCGGCACTGGCTCCGTCTGAAGCCCTCGAAATGTTTTTTAAGGCTCCAGGAGGTGCGTTACCTGGGACACATTGTGAGCGGGAAGGGAGTAGCTTCAGACCCTGACAAAGTGTGGGCGGTGCGGGAGTTCCTGCCACCGCGAGATTGCACAGCCGTGCTAAGCTTCCTCGGGCTTGCCAGCTACTACCGACGGTTCATACCCGACTTTGCAAGAGTGTCCCGGCCCTTGGTGAAATTGACCAAGGACACCGTTAAGTGGCTGTAAAACCCTGTTTGTGCGTGGGCTTTTTAGATGCTTAAAGACGCGCTGTGTCAGGCGCTCATCCTGGTTATGTACGACCCCGAGGCGGCCATCTCGTTGCATACAGATGCATCCATCGTGGGCCACGGGGCCATCCTTTACCAGCGAGAGGCGTGTAACAAGCGGGTCCTTGCCTATGCCAGCAGGGCTCTGCTGCAGCCAAGACCCAGTACACGGTGATGGAACTCGAGGCGTTGGCTATCGTTTGAGCCGCCGAAAAATGTCGGCACTATTTGTTCCTGAAACCGTTTACCGTGGTGATGGACCACCACGCACTCTGTTTTCTGAAGCAGTTGAAGAACCCTTCCAAACGGCTGGGTCGTTGGGCCGCCCGGATTGACGAGTTTAGCTACACGGTCAAATACAAAAAGGAAGCCTGCACAAGGAGGTGGATTTTCTGCTCTGTGCTCCCGGGGACGCCGCGTTAGTGTACAACATTCGGCAGTATGATATGGCCCTTGAGCAGGAGCGGGACCCAGACCTCGTTGCCTTATGGCTGGACCCCGAGAAGGTTCCCCGCGATCGGGGTCACCTCTTGCCTTGGAGGGTTCTTTACTTCCTCGTGCCTTACCCTCCGCCCCGCCTTTTGATGGTGGTGCCCCAGCATTTGCAGGAAGAAGTCTTCATGGCCTGCCACGACCACACCTTGGCCGGCCATTTCAGCTTGACTAAGACCTTTGCCCTTGTGCTGCAAGCCTACCACTGCCCGACCGTACGGGTGGATACCGCAGCCTACGTGGCGGCGTGCATGTTTTGCCAACGTTAAATAACCCTATGTCGCGCCTCAGCGGGACTGTTAAAACCCGTCACCGTTGGGCTCTCCTTCGACAAATTAGGACTTGATTTTATAGGACTTCTTTCTTCGTCGGGGGGTATCCATACGTGGTAGTCACTGTGGATTACGCCAACCGGTATTGTGTAGCGATGCCGTGCAAGCGCACCATGTTGAAGGCGATTGAATATTTCCTGTTATTATTGTTTGAGAAATTTGGGGTTCTCTTTAACCAGATCACCGACAGTTGAACGCCACAGACCAGTCGGCGGGCCCTAGCATTTCTTGCGGCAAGCGGGGTGAAGCACCATTGTTCAACCCTGTACCATCAGCAGGGCGAGGGGCTGGCAGAGCGTACAATTCAAACGCTCCAGACCTCGTTCTGCGTTATGATGCATCCGCTACATTTGGTAGCCGACTAGATCCGCTGGCTGCCCACCGCGGTATTAAGCTATAATCGGGTGCGGCAGGAGTTTTTAGGGACATCCCTCTTCGCGTTGTTGTTTAAGCACGAACCGCGCCTTTCCATCCACCAGCGCGTTAACCAGGGTCCCGTCATAAGGGTGTCCGCGGCGGACGCACTGGCGCAGGCCCACGCCCATTTGCAACGGGCTTAGAACCACGAGAAATGTATTTATGACCGGCATCGACAACCGAAGGAATTTCTGGTTGAAGAGTGGGTCCTGGTCCAAGACCGCGGTCCGCCCCGGAAGCCCCCTAAGAAGCTGCGTGCTCCGTATTATATACCGTACCGTATTGTCGCCTGACGCTCGGCGCTAAATTACGCGGTGCGTGACACCAGGCGTGGGACCCTTTAAGTTGTGGACCTTTACATTGAGAACCTCAAACGTTATGTCCCTCGGTTGAAAGTTGGAACCCCAGTGCGCATTCTTGCAAGTCCGACGGAGGCCGCAGTGTTGCCCCCAGCCAAGGGCGCGGCGTCCCTGGTTGAGAAGCACTCCAGCTCGTTGACCGTCTCCCTGGGTTGCTGCAGTGCCACCCCCAGCCAGGGGCGCGGCGTCCCTGGTTGAGAAGCACTCCAGCGCGTTGACTGTCTCCCTGGGTTGCCCCAATGCTCCCGTGCACGCGTGGCGTGTGTATTGTGCGAGGTCGGGTCAGTTCGACTTTGTTCGGCCCTTTCCGAGAAGCGCTTCTTGAACCTTCTTTCCGGAAAGCGCGTCTTCCACTTGTTAATCGGCTAGACACCCCGTGGGCTGAAATCGCCTCGGCCCAATTGTCCAATGCGGGACGCCCACGCCACGCGCAAACAAAAGACGAGGCCTATCGTTCACGTGTCCTTTGGCGTTTTGGTCAACTTGACGACAGTGCCAGTTCGCGATGAATTTCACCGCACCTTAAGGAACTCGCCTTATGGATATTGAGTTCACCTCTCATGATGAGAGTAACATCTATCACCTGACGGTGCTTGTGCCTCAGGAGCACGCCCAGACGCGCACCGCTACGGCCGGGACAGCAACCATAGAGGAACTGCTGGTGGACATCGAAGAAGGTGGCTTTGTTCCCGTCCCTGATAAGGTGAGCACAGACAGAGGGCCCTCGGCTACTCACGCCGACCCATGGGGTAGCCCGATTGGCAACCCTATGCCGCTCCTGCAGCCTCTACCTACAGACAGAAGCCGTCGCGACCCGGTTGCTGCTTCGTGAGGCCGAGGCATTGGACGAGGCCGTGCCGCCCCTGCCAGGAAATTTGTCCCGGGGACGTAGTCAACCAGTGGCAAAAGCCGTTGGCCATTCCCAACCTCGGCCCCACCGGGACCGCCGCCAACGGCTGCGCCGTCGCTACAACCGTTGCTGCTGCTAGCACCGGGCCGGGTGCCCTTGGCTCTGTGCCACGTCGGACCAGCTGGTCGAATCCCACGTGTGCCTCGATCCTCGCCCAGGGGCCGGGTCACGATGATCTACGCCACCTCAGCAAGCCGGCCCCTTGAAAGCCTGGCAGAAACGCTATCACCGGTATCCCACCGGCCGGGATCGCTCTACCGACCGTCAGTGTCGCCACGCAGCTGCAGAGACTCGGCGGTATTGGGAGCAGCTAGAGAGCATGAAGCCGCACGACTACACCGCGGAGGTGGCCAGGATCCTGCTTCTCGTTAGGTATGTGAACCCGAAGGACATCAGCGTCCCGCATACATGGTCGGACATGTTGGAGCCTCCGCGTGGCCTGACTGCCAAGTATCTGGACTACCAGGACTTTTGGTGAGCGGATGCTGCCGGCACACTCGGGCCTGGAACTTTATTTTTAGGCAGGGGCCAAGGCCTGTGCCCCTGCCACTCTGCAGAGCGCCAGGGCGCTCTTTCTTTAGTCATGTGTCGTGTTATGTTGTTTTTTTGCCTTTACCATGTTTCTTTTGTTGTTGTTTTACCTGCTTTTTATTAATGCCCTTGTTGTCCCGAGCCGTAACTGCCTCTAGGGGGGGTGTCACGTTGACCCCGACCCTGAGGTCACCGTGGTATGCATGGCATGCCAGGCCCTGGTGGCCAAATAGCTTAGGATATTGAAGCCCAGCATTCCGCGGGGGCATAGAGGCAGTTGCTCTCAGAGCGTGGAACAAGCGAGTTTTTTTTTGTGATCTTGCCTGCTCTTGGGCTGCGTGCCTAGTCGCTTTTCCGCGCTGCTATTTTTGCTGTGATTTGGTCCCGCTCTCCGAGCTGGGGTTGCGGGCCTTTCGTTTCTTGTTCTGTAACTGTGATTACCGGGGACGGCAAAAGCCTGCCTGTCCCGCGGTCCTTGACTTAGGAATAAAGTCTGTGATTTTGCAAGCTACAC